>JAKFHU010002464.1:0-13654 GCA_023783475.1 Daubentonia madagascariensis | reverse complement strand
CCCCCCCCGGGTTTTTTGGTGGCCCACCCCTTACGATCCCAAAAAAACCTTGCAAAGGGGCACCTGAAAGGGGCCCCCTTTTTCACTTCCCCCCTTTGCTCCCCCCCACCGGCCAAAAAAAAAAAACCACATTGTATATCCAAGGCCCTGATGGGACATGGCCAGATTTTTGCTCTTGGCCCCCCCAGCAACAGCTCCTCATCCATTGGCCATTTTCAACGTCTTTTTTTTTCATTTTGGCTTTAAATCCTTTTTTCGGTGGTAATCAAAACTGCACAGAAAATGTGGAGCCTGCCTATGTAGCTTGTATGGAGATGTTTCTTTTAGTGACTGATGCTTTTCTTAGTCGGTCAGGGTTTGGATAACTTTGGGACTGGAGTCTGAAAAAACAGGGGGGGCTTTAAAGCCCCACCTGGGTGGTTTAGATTGAAAAATGGGGGAAAAAAAAAAATTTTAGTTTTTTTTGTTTTTATTTTTTTTAAAATTTGAGATCTTTTTAAAATTTTCCCAGCCCTGTCACTCCCAACATTCTTTTTTCCTAGGCCTTTTTCTGCTCCTTGATTTAATGGTTATAGAGTGTTCAAAAAAAAAAAATTTCCCAAATGTCAGTGGAAAAAAAAAAAAAGGGAATTTAAAAAATCCAAAAAAAACTTCTTATTGTCAGTTTTTTGCAAAAAATTTTAAGGCCTGTGGTGGAGGGGATTTTCAAAGTGAATTCCCATTTTGCCCTTTTCGGGGGGTTTAGAAGGGTCCATCACTTCCCTTTTTAGTGTGGATCCATTTTAATAAAAAAAGGGGGAAAAAAACATTGGTATTATTTTTCTAGGGTATACAAGAATACCATAATTGTAAATTTGGTTCCCTGCAAGTCTTCAATTCTCCCCAAAAAAAAAAGACAAGCAAAAGCTATCCCCGTTTCCCTGCCCGAAATACTGCCACATTATGCAAGTTTATTCATCTGCTCAGGGGCCCCATTCGAGTCATAAACGAAAGTAAAGGCCCTTTCAGTGTGGACCTGGCATTTTTAAAACCAGAGCCCCTGCCCTTGGAATTAGGGGTTTTTGTGCCGCTTATAAAAATTTTTCCAGAATGCCAGGATAAAAACCTCAAAAAAAAAGTTATCCACTGCCTGGGGGTAAGGGATTAAAATTTTTATTAAGTCACTTTTTTCATTGTGGGGGAAATTTTGCAAAAAAAAACATCAATATTTGAAAAAAGGTTTTTTTTTAATTTTAAGCTCTTTAATTTTTTAACCTTCAGCTTTTTTAAAAAGGACTTTTTAAAAAGGAATGGAAATTTTTTCCTCTAAAAAGGGGAAAAATGAGACAAAATTTAAACATTTACCAAAAAAAAAACAATGGTCCAGAAAGGATCAAAGAAAAATGGTCCCTAAGAGTTTAAATAAATACTTATACAAAAAAAACAATCCCACTTTAAAAACCAATATTATCAAAATTTACTCCAAAAAATATTCTTAATTTGTTCAAATGTTCCCCATTTATTGGCCCAAAAAAAAATGAGATAAAAGAGCTAAAAAAATTTCCCCCAAGGGGAAAAAGCAGTAAATGGGCAGTAAATGGTAAAGAGGAATTAAAACCGGGGTCTTTATTTTTTAAAAACCCATGTCTTTAAAAAAAAAATTTAAAAAAAACAATAAAAAAAAAACAAAAAAAAAAAAAAAAAACCTCTCTAAAAAAAAAACAATTAAATTTGAATGGTCCTTTGGCAAAGTCCAAGTAAAAAGTTAAAGAATTAAAAACTTTCCATACCCCCCAGTTTTTTCAGAAAGCTAAAGGTTTATATTTTTTGGGATGATGCCCCAAATAGGAATTCGATCCGGGGAACAGGAACCCTTCCTACCACTGATTTAATGGAAAAAAAAAAAGGGGGACATTAGTCAGGTAAAAGGGGGAAGATTTTATATCTGAGGAAAAAGGTTTGGGTCCAGCTTGGCCCCCCACTAAATCAGTTGTTTTGGGCCTAGCCAATTTTCGCCCCAAAAAGCTCTTTTTCATTCTCGTTGGGGGAAAAAAAACCAGCCATCACAGCACTGGCCCCCACGCAAGATGATGTATCGACGGCATCCAGCGTGGGTTGGGGAAACTGTGGTGCAAAAAAAAAAAATTTACATGTGGGGAAGGGACGTGTCAATTTTTAAGCTGTATGGAAAAAATTTTTGGGCCCTTTTTTCCAAAAATTAATCTGTCGCGCCTTTAATGCCCAGCGTGGTTATTTGGAGACGGGGCCTCTGTGAAAGAAAAGAGTATAGTGAGGTCATAAGGGTGGACCCCTGACCGGTTGGAACAGGGCTTTTATAAAAAAAAAAAATACCAGAGATTTTGTTCCCCCTGGCCGGTTTGGGAAAAAGGGAAAAGAAAAGGGGGCCTCTTTTAAACCAGGAAAGGGGAATCTAAAAAAAAAAAAAGGAAAAAAATTTTTAAAAAATTTTTCTGCTGGTTCTTTGCCCCCAAAAAAGGGGGGGGAAAAAAAAAAAATTTTTTTTTTTAAAAAAACCCTTTTGCTGGGTTTTTTGGGCCCCCCCAAGGCAAAAAAATTTTTTTTGGTGCCAAAAAGGGTTTTTTTTCCTTTTTTGGGTCCCTTCTTCTTGGGGGTGGGGGGGCTCCCCCCCCTTTTGCCTCCCCCCCCTTTTTTTTTTTTTTTGGCCTTTTATTCCCTTTCCCCTTTTTCCCCCCTTTTTTTTTTGGGGGTTTTTTCCCCCCGGGTCCCGCCCTTTCCAAATTTTCCTTCCTGTTTTGGGGGGGGGTTTCACTGGCTTTTTGGGCCCCCCCTTTCATTGGTGGGTCCCATGGGGATTGGGTTTTGGGGAAGGCTTTCCCCCTTTTTTTTTTGGGGGGGGGCTCCCTTTTTGGGGGGGGGCCTTTTCGTTTTACTTTGGCACCCCACTTTAAAAAAAAAGGCCCTTTTTTTTTTTGGGCACCCGGGACGCCCCGGGGTTTGCTTTGCCGGGAGGGGGGTTTTTTTTTGGGGGCCGGGTTTTTGGGGGGGGCCCTTTTCGCGCTGGTGCCCCCCCCCGGTTTTCCCAAAGTTGCCCTCCCCGGGTCTTTCCCCCACGGGGTTTTTTTCCCAAATTTTCACGGGGGGGGACCCAAAAGGGCCCCCTGCGCCCCCTGAAAAAAACCCGGGGAAAGGGGGGGGGGGTTTTGGGGGGGGAAATTGGGGGCACCAGGGGGGAGGGGCGGGGGTTCTTCCGGTATTTGGGAAAGGGGGGCCCCAGGGGAAAGGCCCTTTGGCGAGGGGGACTCGGGTTTTAAAAGGGGGAAACCAGGGCCCGGGACGGGGCAAATTGCTTTTTCCGGGGGGGTAAGGAGAAAAAAAGGGAAAAGAGGGGGGGGTTCAGGGGGCCAAAAACAGAAAAAAAAAAAAACTGGGGGAAACCCACTCCCTTTCCCGGAGAAAGTTTTCCCAGGGGGCCCTTCGGGGGCCATTTTGGTCTTAAAAAACCCCCCCCCCCCCCCCCAAAGGGGGGGGTTTGCATTTTGGGGAAAAGGCCAGAGGTTTGGGGCCCCCTTTTTGGTTTCCCTGTGGGGGGGGAAAAAAAAAAAACACCTTTGGTTTTTGGGAAAAAAACCCAAGGCTGGGTTAAGCAGTGGGGGCCCTTTGGTTTTAAACCCTTTGCCAGGGGGGGGAAATTAATTTCCCATTTAAGCCCCCCAAAGGGGGTTTCAATGAGGGTTTTTGGGAAAAAAGAGCGGGTATTTTTTGGGGCCCCTTTTAAAAAAAATTTGGGAAAAAAAAAAAAAAAAAAAAAGGACTTTTTTCCCCTAAAAGGAGGGATGGGAAGGGTTGTTTTTTTTTAAAACCTTTTTTGGGGGCTCCTTCCGGGGGCCCCTTTTTTTAATTTGGGTTTTAATTGGGGGGGGAAACCCTTGGGCAGCGGGGCCCCCCCCAAAAACCTTGGTTTTTTTTTCTTTTTTTTTTTTTTTTTAAAAAACCCCCAAAGGGAAAAAATTGGGGGGTTTTTTTGGGTTTTCTTTCCGGGAAAACAAAAAAAAAAAATTTTCCCAAGGGTTGTTTTGCAAAAAAGGGTTTGGGGGGGACCTTTTTAATTTTTTTAATTTTTAAAAAAGGGTTTTTTTTAAATTTAAAAAAGAGTCAAGAGAAAAAAAAAAAAAACTTAAACTTTAAACCCCCACAAAACCTTTGGGGGGAAATTTCCGGGAAGGGCCTTAAAAGGTTTTCGGGGAAAAAATTAAAAAAAGCTGGGGGCAGGGGGGAAAAAAGGTTTCAAAAAAAATTGGGGGGATTTCCAAAAAAAGGGTTTTCAGGGGGCCCCTTTGGGGACAAAAGCGTGGCAACGGGAAACAAAAAATTTTTTGGGGAAAAAAATAGTTTTTCCCAATTTTTGGGGCCCCAGCTCGGGTTCTAAAAAGGGGGGGAAAAACGGGGAGTTAAAAAGGGAAGAAGTTTGGGCCCATATACCTTTTCCACAAAAATTTGGATAAAAAAAAAAAAAATACCTTTACATTTTCCCCCCAAAATATTTAAACCGGGGCATCAGGAGGAAAATAAAAAAGGAAAAAATAAAAAAAGCGGAAAAAAAAAAAACCCCGGGGGCCTTAAAATTTGTTTTTTTTTTGGAAAAAAAAAACCCCCGGAAAAGGGGTAAAAACCCAGGTTGTTTTGGGGGGAAAACATTTTTTGGAAAGGGATTTCCCCATTTATTTTCAAAATTCCCCATGAAAAACTTTTTTTGGGGCAATTTAAAATTTCAAAAGATGGGGGAAAAAAAACCGGGGAAACCCAGTGGGCAGGGGGGCCCCCCTTTTGCCCAAAAAAAGTCCCCCCCCCGTCACTTCCAAAAAACCCCTGCGGGAAATGAACCTCAGGCAGGACTTTAAAATTTTTGGGGAAAAACGTTTTTTTAAAAGTGGAAGTATTCAAGGCCCAGGGGAAAAAGGAAAGGGGGCCCCAAGGGGGGCAGAGGTAATTTGTCCTGCGGAGTCCACCCCACCAAGGGGGCCAGGGCTGGCACAGGCATTTAGGCCCGAAAATGGAGAGAAAAGGGGGGTGGGGTTTGCCAAAAAAGGGATTATTTTTTATAAATCTCTCTCTTTCCTTTTTTTATCCTCAAAAAAAAGGAAAAAAAGATAAGTTCCCAACTCGGGGAAGGGGAGGGAGAAAAAGCCTTTGAACATGTGAGGAAACTTTTAGTTGGCCCAAAAAAAGAGAACCCCAAACTGGGGGTGGGAAAAAAGGGATGGGACCAGGGGGTTCCCCCCCAGGGGGCCAGGAGGCAAGAAAGGGGGATTTGGGGGGGGCAAGGTGTTTTTTAAAATAAAATAATAATAAAAAAATTCCCACCCCGGCCCCCTGCAAGGCACTTGATAAAATTCTAATTTCTCACAGGGGGAAAACCAAAAAGATCCTGGGGGAAGAACCGGGGTTTTTTTACAGATGAGAAAAAAAACAGGGTAAACTAAAACCCAAAAATAATAGCTGTGGGGGGGGGAAAAGAAAAAAGCAGGATTTTTTGCAAGGGGGGCCCCAGGAGTTTCATGCCTGGGCCTGGACCCGTCGCCCTTTGCGGGCTTCCCGGGGTAAAGGGAAAAAACCTTTAAAATTCCTTTTTCCCTGGGGGGCAAGCACATTGCTCTGTTTGCCCCCACCCCCTTTCAGCTCTAAGGGGAGGGGTCGGGTTGTAGTGTCAGGGAGAGGCTCCCCGGGTGCCCTAGGGCTGCTGGTCTGGAGAACCCCCCCCCCATTTGTGGGGGGGGGGGAAAACTTTTTTCCCCCAAACCACGGGGGGGCAGTTTTTGCGGGGCCCCCCCCCTCTCCCCGGGGCCCCTTTTATGGTGCGCTCTGTGGGAGAGGAAAAAAGGAGATGGGGGGTCCAGGTCCCCCCCCCCCCTCTCCCTGGCCCCTGCCCTTCCAGGGAGGGGGGCCTTTGCCGGGCCAAAAAAAGGGCCTTTTTTCCCCCACCCCTTTCCCCCAGATTTTTCCAGGGGCCGGGAAAAGGGGGCAGGTAAAATTGGAAAACCCCCGGGGGTCAAAAGGGGGATGGGGGGACCTTGGGGGGGAAAAATTGGGGGCCCTTGGGAAATGGGAAATTCAATATGAAAAAAAAAGGGCCCATTTGGGCAAAAAAAAAAAAATGAAAAAAAGTTTTCTGTTTTTGCCATCCGGGGCCCTCGGGTTAAAAAAAAGGGGGTTTTAAAAAAAAAGGGGCCTTACCTTAATGCTCTGGGGTTTGCCTTTAAAATTCCCCTTGGGGGAGGGGGAAAGGGGGAAAATTAAAAAAAACCCCCCCCAAAACCCAAACCCCCCCAACTTTCCGGGTCCAAAAAAATTTTAAAAAATCGGGGTATTCTTTTTTTTTTTTTTGTAAAAAATCTATTTTTAGTGTGCTGTCTTTTACTTTTAAAAAACCCAACTATCGTGGGTGAACCCCCACCTTTTTTTAAAAGGAAAAATTCCAAAAAAAAAAAAAAGGGGCCCAAAAACCTTTCCGGGGGGGGGGGGGAACCCTTTTTTTGGGGGGTTAGAAATTAGGGGCATTTTTTTCCCGGGGGCCCCCATTTTCATTTCCTTTGGCCCCCCAAAAGGTTAAAAAAAAAAAAAAAAAAAAACCAAAAAAAACAAAAAAAGGCCCGGGGGGCCCAAATTTGGGGTTCCGGGGAAAAAAAAAAAAAATTTTTCCCTTTTTCCCCTTTTCTCCAAAATCAAAAAGGAAAAAACCCCCTTTGGGTTTTGGGAGTCCCAAGGGGCAAAACCAAAAAAAAAAACTTTTTAAAGGGGCCCCCAATTTTTAAAACCCCCAAAAGGGGGGAATGGGGGCCCAAAAGCCCCCAAATTTTAAAGGGGGGGGGGGGGGCCCTAACCAAAGTACCTTTTTTAACCTTTTGGGTTCCTTTCTTTTGGTTTTTTTTCATTTTGAAGGAAAAAAATTTTCTTTAAAAAGGGACTTTGGCCATTTTTTGGGGAAAAAGGGATCGGGGGGCTGGGGGGGAACATAAAAGGGGTTGGGAGGAGGGGGGGGGGGGGGGGGGGGGGACTTTGGGTTGGGGTATAAAAAGGGGGTTTGGGGGTTTAAAAAAAAATTTCCCCCCAAAAAACCCTTTGGGGTTAAGAAAAAATAAAAAAAAAAAAAAGGGAAAAAAAAGGGGGGGAAAAAAAACAGGGGGTTGATTCCCCCCTCTGCCAAAAAAGGGAGTTTTTGTTTCCCCTTTTTGGGTGCCCTTCGGGACATGTTTGGGAAAAAAAAAAAAACGGGGCAAAACAAAAAAAAAAATAAAAAATTGGGTTCGGGGCTTTTTTTAATTTCTGGAAAAAAAAACCCTTTGAAAAACCAAATCAAAATTGGGGGCCCATTAAACCACCCGGGGGGAAATGTTTGGGGGAACCCCCCGGTTTTTAAATTTAAACAAAAATTTTTTAAAAAAATTTGGTTTTTTTTTCTTTTTTTTTTTCCCCAAGGAACCCGGGGGGTTTTTTTTTGAAAAAAAAAAGTTTAAAGGAAAAAAACCCCCAATTTTCCCCCCTTTGTGTTTTAAAAATTTGGGTTTTAAAAACGGGGGGAAAAAAACTAAAAAAAATTTTTTTTCCTTTTTTAACCGGGCCCCCCCAAACCTTTTTTTCTTAAAAGGGGGTTTTTGGGGAAAAGGGAAAAAATAAAAAAACTTCGGGGAAAGGGAAAATTTTGTTTTTTTTAAAAGGGGAAAACCCCCTTTACCCAAAAAGGAGAAAAAAAAATAAAACCCCCGGGGGGTAAAAGGGCCCGATTTCCCCCAACAAACAAAAAAAGGGTTTGGTTAAATGGGGGGGGGGGGTTTTTTGGGAAAACCCCGGGGGGAAACCATTTTTAAAAAATTGACCCCTTTTTTTTTTTTCCAAAATTTCCCGGTCAAAAAAAAAGGAAAAAAAAGGGGGGGACCCTTTTTAAAGGGAAGGCAAAACCCCCCTTTAAAAGGGAAAAAAAAATTAAAAAACCTGATTTCAAAACATTTTGGACCCAAGGGAAGGGGAAAAGGGGGGGGAAAAAAGGTTTAAAAAAAGGAGCCGGAGGAAAAGGAAAAAGGGGGAACCCTTAAAAAGGGTTTTCAAAATTTAAACCTTTGGCCAAGGTTTTCGGGTTTTGGCCCAAGAGGTTTTAAAAAAAAATTTTAAAATTTTAAAAAAAAAAAAAATTTTTTGGGGGAAGAAAGGAAAACCGGGGGAAAAACCAAACTTTTAGGGGGGGGGGGGGGGAAAAACCCGGGGGGCTTTATAGGTTTTTCCGGGGTGAAAAAAAAACGGGGAAAAAATTTTCCCAAAAGGGGGCCCCAAACCCAAGGGGAAACGGGTTTTTTTTCTTTTCCAAAAACCCCCATTTTTTAAGGCCCAACATTTTAAACCCAAATCCAGTTTCCCCGGGATTTTTTTACTTTGGGTTTAACCAAAAATGGGTTGGGGTTTTTGCCCAAAATTTTTTTGGGGGGCCCAACCCCTTTTTACAAAAATTTTAAAAAGGTTTTGGGAAAACCAAAAAAAAAACCCCCCGGGGAGGGGGGGGGGGAAATTTTTAAAAAAAGCCCGGGCCTAGGGTTTGGGGGGGGGGGGCCCATTTTCCCGGGGCCCGGGGGCCCCCCGTTTTTTTGGTTTTTTTAAAAAAATTTTCCGGGGTTTTTGGGGGTTTTTTTGCTCCTGTTGTTTTCACACCGAAATTGCCGGGAAAGGGGGACTAAAAAATTTCCACTGGGGGGTTTTTTAAAAACCCTTTGGTTTTTTATCCACAAAAAAAAAAGGGGGAAATGGATGGGGGGGGTCGAAAAAAAATTTTTTAAAATGGGGGTTCCCCCCAAGCCCAAAAAAATTTAATTTGGGGAACCGTTCGGGGGAAAATTTGGGGAGTTTTTCCCCCCCCAAAAAAAGAAAAAAAAAAAAAAAACATTTTTCAAAATATTTTAAAAGCAAAAATTGTCTTTAAAAAAAAGTGGGCCAAGTAAGCCCTCTTCTAGAAGGAGGGGGTCTAAAATGTAGTCGGGGAAAAGGGGGAAGGGCTTTTTTCATACAAGCCGGGGGTGGAGGCAAGAGCGTGTTATTCTGATAACCTCCAGACAAAAACCTTTGTTTTTTTTGCAAAAAAGGAAAAAAACTTGGTGTAAAAAAAAAAAAAACCTAATAAAACCGTTTTTTCAGAAAAAGTGCCCAAAACACTTGGAAAAGTTCCGAAGGGGGGGCAATTACTTAGAAAAATTTGATACTAACTATTTCCAAAGATAGAGCAAAATTTTCTTGATTAGCTTTTTTTTCCTAATATTTGTCTCACAAATCACGTTCCCCTTTTGTCTAACTTTGCCAACATTTGGGTTCATACTAAAAAAGCCCTTTTTTTTTTTTGGCGGTTTAGCCCAGAAAAATAAGAAAGATTTCCTTTTAAGAAAACTAAAAACCCAAAGGTCAAAGAACAAAAGACTTTTTCAAATGAGAAAAGGGACGGGGGAAAGAAATTTTTTCAAGTTACATACACATTGGTGGAAAAAGTCCATAGATCAAATCCGCCGGGCAGGAAGAAAGGCTCTGCAATTCTTGTAAAAAAAAAGGGGGCCCCTCCCGGGGCGTGAGCAGTTCAGGCGTCCCTTATAATTTGGGGCCCCAGTGTCCCCCAGCGGAACCGCCCCCAATTTTTTTCTCGGGGGACTGGGGCAGCCTGGAGAACACGGTTTTTTTTCCCACAGTCATGTTCCACAGTTTTTTTCTCGGAAAAAAGAATTAGGTAAAATTTTCCCCGTGCAAAAGATGACCGAATTTTGGTTCTGGAAACAAAGGGAAAGGAAAAAATCCCCAACATCCAATACAAACCTTTTTTTGTCTTGCCTGCTTGGATTTCTTCCAAAAAATGGGTTGTTTAGACAAACCGGGTTCTTATAAGAAAAATGGGAGGCCCTGTGAGCAGCAATGATCTACCGCGGGGAAACTCCAGTGCCAACACAGGTTTAAATGATGGAAGTCTCAGCGTGATTTCCCACCCTCAAGGATCCTAAACTAATCAGGGGGCCAAGGAACGTGACATGAACCATCAAAAATGGGCAGCAAAGATATGCAACTTTTAAAGCAATTAATTACTTTTTTGGGCAAATTCTTACAAAACTTCAAAAGAGGGAGAAAAAAAGATTAAAGAACTTTCAATGCAATTCACAGTTTAGGGCTCTTTTTCCCCTATATTGTTAAAGACAAAAAAAATATTTGACTTTACTTATATTCATTTCATATGACTTTGACACAATTTATGGGCTTTTCTAAAGGGGTTTCCAAAAAAATTTTTTTTTCTTTGGTGGGAAACTAGATAAAAAACTTTAATTAAAACCCAAAATTTTATTTCCCTGGAATTTTTTAGCATCCCATTATTCGGTGATTGGGTAACTGTGGAATAAACTCTAATTTTTTTTTTTTCGGGGTTCCGGGGAAGGCCCATTAGAGGAGGGAAGGAGACGAGATGGGACTTTTGCCCTTTTGGCTTCCTGATCTAAAAAACCGGGGCTTACAAAAGGGACTCAGAAACGGGGAATTGGGCAAAGGCCTTTACCGGGGACCACCAAGCTCATCAGGAATTTAACGTTTTAACTATCAACTAAATTTTACAACAGCATTTAAAGTTTTTAGCTTCCTAATTCCTGTCTGACACCCCCTATAAAATAAAAAACCATTCGGGGCCAAAATACACCCAATTTTGCCCTTTAAAACCTCTAATTAACCCGGTTTTTTCATTCTTATTCTTTTCTTGTTTCTAAGGGGTTTTCCTTTAAAAAACAAAAAAAAAAAACCCTCCCGTTTTTTATGGTGCAATTAGGATAATTTTGGCATTTAAAAACCTTGGAAAAAAAAAAAAAAATTTAAGGGGAAAGATTGGGGAAAAAAAACAACTACATCCCCAAGGGGGAACTTTTGGGGGGGGACCAATTTTAGTTTATTGGGGAAAATTTAAAATGGCCTTGTGTTTTCCTTCCAATTGGATTTTTTACCAAAAAAAACTGTTATTGGCGGGGGGACAAAAAAAAAATAGGAAAAAATTTGCTGCAAGACGGGGGGTCTTTTACGTAAAAGAATAACCCCACAGAGTATTTTCCCCTTTTAAGTCTAAAAAACACAGATTTTGCTTCGGGGAAACATTGACAGGGGGAGTTGGCATTGGGGACTACTCTGCAATTCTGTCCAGAAGGGGGGGGACTATTGCCAATTTTAAAAATCAAAAAAATATATTCGATGCCACCCAAAAAAAAATTTTCAATAAAATTAAATTTGGGGCATTTTAAAAAAAAAGTAACAAAAAATTTCAAAAAGGGCTTTATGTTTGGGGCTTTTCCCTTCAGTACAATGACTTTTAAAAGCCTTTGGGGAGTTTTGAAAAGGGGAAAAATGTTTTTTAATTTTTAAAACTGTCAAAAAAATTCTTAACCCCACTATAACTTTTCCCAAAAAAGGGGTTTTAAAAAAAAAAAAAAAAACCCCTTTGGGGAATCACTTTAAAGGGGGAGGAAAAATGGAAAAAATTTAGAAAAATTTTGGGGGGCTGTAATTTTTGTTTTGGGTCCTGGAAAAAAGTTTTACTTGAAAAAAAACAGATTACAATTTTTTTTTAAAAAAACTTGTTTTTTTAGAACACAAAGGGAAATGGGGGGGTGTTGAATCTGTGTTTCCTATGAGTCTAAAAAAAAGGGGAATTTTACTTGCTGAAAGCGGGGGGGACCCCAAAAAAAAAAAGAAAGGGAGGGAAAAATTACAAAAACATATTTTGGGGTCAAAGAAAAAAATTCCTCAGTTAATTCTAAAGGAAAAGGCAAATATTTCCAATGGATCCTGCAGGGAGGGTCTAAAACCGGGGGGCTAATTTTGAGCATCGTAACTAAAAAAAACCAAAAAAAAAAAAAAAAAATCACCACTGAAAAATTTTTTTCATCAAAACAAGAGCCAAAAAAAAAAACGTTCGCTAAGAGGAAAAAAAAAAGAAGGGAAAAGGGTAAAAGGGCGAGGTGTTCTAGCCGGGGTTTACTCGGTGGCCGGGGCACGGGGGCCCATGAGCATGGGCAGAGATTCCCAGGGTTTATCAAAAAAAAACCCTCACAAAACTCCCCCCTTCGGGGCCATTAATCGGGGGGGACAAAAAGGGCATAAAAAAAACCCACACAGTACATTTTCGGGAGTCCTAAAAAAAGTCTTGAGCGGGGGAAAAAAAACCACTGCAAAAGGAGAAAAGGGATTTTTTTTTGGGTTTTTTTCCGGTCAATTTTGGGGTTTATCAAAAAAAACAGCCCCCCTCTGGGGAAAAAAGCCTGTGCCTGTTTTTTACATTCATTTTTTTAAAAAAAAAAAAACTCCAAGAACACAGGGGTGGGTTGTTTGCTATTTTTTCCTTTTTCATAGAGAAAACAAAAAAAGCCCGAGGTTAGTAAACGGGTCCAAGTTTCCCCCAAATAGCAATGGGGGGGGGAAGGGGGGGGGGGGAAGCCTAAAAATTTTACCTTAAAAGGCCTAAAAAAAAAATTACCATCATAACTACAAAAAAAAAAAACCAGTGGTTTTGCAAAACAACCCAATAAACTATGTAACATATTCAAGTGTAGGATTTGGGTTTCTGGGAAAAATCCTTTGAAACCAAAACATAAAAGCTCTTGGCTGGAGGGTCACCCCATTCCTTGAAGTGGTTTACGGGGGGGACAACGGGGAGAAGGGTTTAAAAGGGGATAAAGGGAAGGAGGGGAAAAAAATACCAAAAAAACAAAACCCCGGGCACCGAGCCCCCCAGGAAGGATAAGAAAGAAAAAAAAAACAGGGGGGGGGAAGGGGAACCAAAACTTCAAAGGGGATTTTTAAAAAAAAAAAATCATGTTCGGAAGTTTTTGAAAAAAAATAAAAAAGGGTGTTTCCCCAAAAATGGAAAACCCCGTTTTAGCCTCGGGGTGCCAAAATTTAAATGACCGCCCAAGGGGGTTTATTCCTGTCCAAAATCTACTCCAGGACCCAATTTTCCCATTCGGTTTTTCTCAATGGGGAAAAAATGGGGAGAAAAATGGCGGGCGACTGCCCCACAGAGACCTCCCCCCAACCCCCCCAAAAAAACCCCCCCGGGGAAAAATGTTACGATTCAGGTGTGAGTGCAGTTTGGGGATAGAATGTTCCCAAAAACTTTTTCCTTTTTGTTTGAGAAAACAAGAAAAAGGGAAATTTGTGTTTTCAGGGGTGTAGAAATTTTGGGGGGTTTCCTAATTCAGGGGCCCCATTTTACAGGTCCATTTTGGGGTCCAGGGGAATTACTTTTTGGGAAAAAAAAAACCCTTTCCTGGGGGGGCCCCTTTTATGGGTGATCCTTCGGGGATGTTTTGGGCAGGTCCCTCAGGGGGGTTCCCTGCGGTTAACTGGGGGGAAGCTTTTTCGGGAAAAAAGCAAGCCCTTTTTAAAAAAAATTCACCCCAGCTTTTTCCCGTTCCTTTTCAAAAAAAATAGAAAAAAAGGCGGAAGGGGGGGTTTTTTGTTTTTTTTACGACAAACATTCTTCTTTTTACAGATAAAAAAAATTGGAGGTGGGGGGGGAATTTGAATCTCACCGGGGGGTTTTAAGAAGTTGATTTTTTTTTCCCCCTTTTATTTAATTTTTCTGTCTTTTAAAAAAATGCTTTTTCCCACCCAAAAAAAATAGGACTGTTCTCCGGGAAAAAAAGAA
>JAKFHU010002461.1:0-39164 GCA_023783475.1 Daubentonia madagascariensis | reverse complement strand
AAAATATCACCAGAGAATCACAATTCCATACAAAAGTACCTTCCACAAAGGTGTTTTCTCTTTGGCACTTTGCTGTTGAAGACATGAGAACACACTGAAAATTCTTTCTACCGATTAACAGTCATCAATACAATTAATCGTATACCTTGTCTCTCGAACGAGGCGGTTTTCCTTTGAAATGCCTATATCTCAAACTCCTGTTTGCACGAAAATGCCATCCCCGCCACTTGGACTAAGCAGCACCAGAAAAGGAGTCCTACCAAGAAACGCAGTACACCCCTGAGGAAGCTCTCTATGATAATTCCTTTCCGTAAGGAAGCCCAGGCAAATAAAACCTCTATATAATATTTCCTTACAGAGATATAATCAAAGCTGTAACCAACTGACGTATAGATATTTTCTTGCTGAAAAAATCGTTTTCCCTTGAAAAAACTTGGTACTCTCCATTTCCCGTTTCTGCAAATTTACTACTTCTCTACGTAGAAGCCAAAAAATGACCAGTCATCGGAGACTACAATGAAACTCTCCATTCCCATTGGGAAGCTTTTCTCTCTTACTTTACTAGAGAGAAGGAGAAAATCGTGCCCTTGCTGCCATACACAGATTATGCAATCCTGAGCACAGAAGAAATTCTGGCTCTTTCTCTCAGAGCACGGAAGCTTTGGACTTGTACATGTTTCTTCTGAGTGACCGCTTAATACGAACATGCCCGTTCTCCACTGAGAACTTTGATGTTCACCCATGATCCCACCCTAAATCTGATGGCAGTGCATACCTTGAAGAACCATCTCGAGAGAAATCATTTCCTCGTTGAGGCAATGAGACAAACTGTTTAGAAGGCTTCCATACAGAGATTTAAGCCAACCTGTACAGAACGGAGGGTCGAGCTGCTATCTTTCATACGTTGGGTGTGTTCACTTGAGGACTATTTTATGTCCTCCAACCTACCGAGTTTTTTTAAAAGGCCCTTCATATATCAGAAGTTGAGACTTGTTACAGTGAACTCTGGGTGTCCTTCTGTTAGGTGGCATCCTTTCTCTGAGCTACCTGATAGGGGAGTGTTTTTTCTAATCAAGTATGTGTGAAGAGTCTGCCAATTCTACCTCCATAACGAGTTAGGGAAATCTTGTGTCAAAGTGAACACCCAGCTGCTTTCCGTGATAAATAGAGGGGTTTTTCATTGGAAATACCATCATATTGCCCATTTTCCCCTTTCCTGCAAATTGTATACTTCTACCTTAGAGCCTTGGAAATGGGCCAGAGATCGAATTCTTTCCACAGAAATGAAGTACCCATCCTACCATAAGCATCTCCATGTAAAACTATTACTTGGGAAGCATGAGAAAACAAACAGAAAGATACTCCCTGCAGAGGTTAAGCAAACCTATATACAACAGAGCATCTAGCTGCTTCCTTTCAGGGAGCATATGTGTTTCCAAAGGAAACAGCTTCATTTTCTCCACTAACCCGCTTGGTACAATATGACATTCTTTCTCCACCAAATGCTTTGCGATAGGACCAGAGAAGCTTGGTCTACAAAGAACAGCAGGACACGTCCTCAAAGCTCCTCTCTATTTGACATGTTTGCTATTCAGTGCTTTTGAGAACCAACTGACAATAATGCTTCCATACACATATCTAAACAGCCCTGAACCCTAGTGGTCATCTATCTGCCCTTTGCTGAGAATAGATGTGTTCTAATATGAAAGAGCTTTATATAGGCCATTAGTCCAATTGATAGGACCATGACAATCCTCTGGACTTAGTGTTAGAAGTATCAATGGAGATAGTGTTTCTGCACCGGACACACTCTACGCATCCTAAGGAAGCATCTCTATGACGATTCTTTTAGTGATGGATCCCTAGGGAAAAACCCAGTACCTACAATTTCATGCAGAGTTTCAGCAGAACTGTACCAAAGTGAACATCTACCTCTTTTCTTCCTGGGAATTAAACTGTTTCCACTACGAATAACTTATATTTTCCATTCTCCCGCTTCGTACGAAATGTGCTTCTTCTCCAATTAGAGGTTAGAAATGTGATCCTTGAATCTTGTTCTACAACTGAAAGTGTGTACACTCCATAGGGATGCTTTTCCATGTGTACTCTGCTATGCATCGAAGCAAGGGAGAACTAACTGAACATGAGTGTTCCATAACAGATTGGCGCCATCCTGAACGCGTGAACTTCCAGCTGCTTTCTCGAGGAAATTCGAGTGTTTGACTGTGGACATATTTCCCTTGCCACATAACCCACTTGCTATTTCATAGGTCCTTCTTTTCCACTTAGAAGCTTTAAAACCTGAAGAGATTACCGGGTAACAACGCAGAACACAGGACTGTTCCTAGATGAAGCATCTCTCTCAGACTACATTTACTTGTAGAAGGCTAGGAAGAACTCTCTTCGTAATGTTTCCATACACAATTTAAGACAAGCAGGACACAACGAAACATCCAGCTGCTATCTTTCATTGAGTAGAAGTGTTTTACTCTTGGTCTCTTTTACGGCCCCCAGCTGAACGATGTTAACTAATTTCCCATTCTCTTTCCTTACAAGCTTGGACAGGTATCAGTCAATCTAGATCTACACCTGAAATTCAGCACACATCCTCGGGATCACTTGAATCTCTGACTCACTTTTCTAATCTAATCACGTGGGAACAGACCGTACATTCTGTGCTCTTCCAAATAGTTAAGGTAAACCGGTGAACATCTGACCTTGTAGGTCTTCTCTCATTGAGTAAGATCATATGCCTTAGAAATGGCTGTAAAGTTCTGCTTTCCTACTTTCTACCAAAATCTCCTTCCTCTCCAGTAGGAATCACGGAACTGTTACAAGAGATTCGGATTCTGCCACTGAAACGAAGTGCATTTCTCAAAGGAGCGTCCCTTTGGGACTCCTTTTCCTTATGGAAGCCCTGAATTCTACAAAAGTGCTCCCTTTACAGAGAGACTGAAGCAACCTCTCTCCAAAAGGAAAACCTAGTTCCTTTTTTTAAGAGATTAGAGGTGTTTCACTGAAAACAACTGTGTATTCCATAAACCCGTTTTGGGTACGAATTGCAGAACTTCAGCAATAAAAAGATTGAAATATCACCAGAGAATCACAATTCAATACAAAATAGTACACTTCCCACAAAGTGTTTCTCTCTTTGGCACTTTTGCTGTTTTGACTGACAAGAGAACACACTGACAATACTTCTTCTCTACACAGTTTAACAGTCATCAAAACAATTAATCGTATACCTCTTGTCTCTCGAAGACGAGGCGTGTTTTCCTTTGAATAGCCTTATATCATCAATCCCTGTTTGCTACGAAAATGCCATCCCCGCCACTTGGTATTCTGCAAGCAGCACCAGAGAATGGAGTCCTACACAAGTAAACGCAGTACACACCCTGAGGAAGCATCTCTATGATAATTCCTTTCGGTAAGGAAGCCCGAGGCAAATAAATACCTCTATATAATATTTCCTTACAGAGATATAATCAAAGCTGTACCAACTGAACGTATAGATATTTCTTGCTGAAAAAAATCGTTTTCCCTTGAAAAAACTTGGTACTCTCCATTATCCCGTTTCCTGCGAATTTTACTACTTCTCTACGTAGAAGTCCAAAAATGACCAGTCATCGAGACTACTAATGAAACTCGTCCATTCCATTGGAAGCTTTTCTCTCTTACTTTTACTAGAAGAAGTGAGAAGCAAATCGTGCCCTTGGCTGCCATACACAGACTTATTGCAATCCTGAGCACAGAGAATTCTGGCTGCTTTCTCTCAGAGCACGGAAGCTTTTGGAATCTTTGTACGCTTATCGTTGATTGCATTTGCTGAGTGACTCCTTAATACGAACATGCCTGTTTCCACTGAGAAGCTTTGATGTATACACCTCAGATCCCACTCTAAACTGATGGCCCTGCATAGCCTTGAAGAACCATCTCTGAGAGAAATTCATATCCCTTGAAGCAATGCAGACAACATTAAAGGCTTCATACAGAGATTTAAGCCAACCTGTACAGAACGGAGGGTCGGCTGCTATCTTTCTACGTTGGACGTGTGTTCACTTGAGACATTTTATGTCCTCCAACCTACCGAGGTTTTTTTAAAAGGGGCCCTTCATATATATTAGAAGTTGAGACTTGTTACCAGTGATCTGGGTGTCCTTCTGTTAGGTGGCATCCTTTCTATGAGCTACTGAAGTGGGAGTGGTTTTTCTAATCAAGTATGTGTGAAGAGTCTGCCAATTCTACCTCCATAACAGAGTTAGGTAACTTTGTCAAAGTGAAACCCAGCTGCTTTCCGTGATAGAATAGAGGGGTAGGGTTTTCATTGGAAATACCATCATATTGCCCATTTCCCTTTTCCTGCAAATTGTCATACTTCTACCTTAGAGCCTTGGAAATATGGGCCAGAGATCGAGTTCTTCCACAGAATGAAGTACCCCATCCTACCATAAGCATCTCCATGTAAATACTTTACTTGGGGAAGCATGAGAAAACAAACAGAAAGAATACTTCCCTGCAGAGTGTTAAGCAAACCTATATACAACAGTACATCTAGCTGCTTCCTTTCAGGGAGGATATGGTGTTTCCAAAGGAAACAGCTTGATTTTCCCACTAACCCGCTTGGTACAAATGACATTTTCTCCACCAAATGCTTTGGGATAGGACCGAGAGAAGCTTGGTCTACAAAGAACAGCAACAGTCCTCAAAGCTCCTCTCTATTGTGACATGTTTGCTATTCAGAGCTTTTGAGAACCAAACTGACAATAATGCTTCCATACACATATCTAAACAGCCCTGAACCCTAGTGGTCATCTATCTGCCCTTTGCTGAGAATAGAGTGCTTCTAATATGAAAGAGCTTTATATAGGCCATTAGTCCAATTAGTAGGACCATGACAATCCTCTGGACTTAGTGTTAAAGTATCAATGGAGAATAGTGTTTCTGCACCGGACACACTCTAGCATCCTAAGGAAGCATCTCTATGACGATTCTTTTAGTGATGGATCCCTAGGGAAAAACCCAGTACCTACAATTTCATGCAGAGTTTCAGCAGAACTGTACCAAAGTGAACATCTACCTCTTTTACTTCCTGGGAATTAAACTGTTTCCAACCACGATAACTTTATATTTTCCATTTCCCGCTTCGTACGAAATTGTGCTTCTTCTCCAATTAGAGGTTAGAATGTGATCCTGAATCTTGTTCTACAACTGAAAGTGTGTACACTCCATAGGGATGCTTTTCCATGTGTCCTCTGCTATGCATCGAAGCAAGGAGAGAACTAACTGAACATGATGTTCCATAACAGATTGCCCATCCTGAACAGCGTGAACTTCCAGCTGCTTTCTCTCGAGGAAATTCGAGTGTTTTGACTGTGGACATAGTTTCCCTTGCCACATAACCCACTTGCTACTGCTAGTCCTTCTTTTCCACTTAGAAGCTTTAAAACCTGAAGAGATTACCGGGTCACAACGCAGAACACAGGACTGTTCCTAGATGAAGCTCTCTCTCAGACTACATTTACTTGTAGAAGGCTAGGAAGAACTCTCTTCGTAATGTTTCCATACACAGATTTAACACAAGCAGGACACAACTGAACATCCAGCTGCTATCTTTCATTGAGTAGAAGTGTTTTTCTTGGGTCTCTTTTACGGCCCCCAGCTGAACGATGTTAACTAATTTCCCATTCCTCTTTCCTTACAAGCTTGGACAGTTATCAGTCAATCTAGATCTACACCTGAAATTCAGCACACATCCTCGGGATCACTTGATCTCTGACTCACTTTCTAATCTAATCACGTGGAACAGACCGTACATTCTGTGCTCTCTCAAATAGTTAGGTAACCGGTGAACATCTGACTTTGTAGGTCTTTCTCTCATTGAGTAAGACATATGCCTTAGAAATGGCTGCTAAGTTCTGCTTTCTACTTTCTACCAAAATCTCCTTCCTCTCCAGGTGGAATCACGGAACGGTACAGAGATCGGATTCTGCCACGGAAACAGTGCACTTCTCAAGGAGGTCCCTTGGGACTCCTTTTCGTTATGGAAGCCCGTGAAATTCTACAAAAGTGCTCCCTTTACAGAGAGACTGAAGCAAACCTCTCTCCAAAGGAACACCTAGTTCCTTTTTTTAAGAGATTAGAGGTGTTTTCACTGAAAACAACTGTGTATTCTCCATAAACCCGCTTTGTTACGAATTGCAGAACTTCAGCAATAAAAAGATTGAAATATCACCAGAGAATCACAATTCACATACAAAAAGTACACTTCCCCAAGATGTTTCTCTCTTTGGCACTTTTGCTGTTTGAATGACATGAGAACACACTGACAATACTTCTTCTCTACACAGATTAACAGTCATCAAAACAATTAATCGTATACCTCTTGTCTCTCGAAGACGAGGCGTGTTTTCCTTTTAAATCGCCTTATATCATCAAATTCCCTGCTTGACACGAAAATGCCATCCTCGCCACTTGGAATCTAGCAAGCAGCACCAGAGAAGGGAGTCCTACAAAGAAAATGCAGTACACGCCCTGAGGAAGCGTCTCTATGATAATTCCTTTCCGTAAGGAAGACGAGGCAAATAAAAACCTCTATATAATATTTCCATACAGAGATATAATCAAGCTTACCAATCTGGACGTCTGGATATATTCTTGCTGTGAAAAAAATCGTTTTAACCTTGAAAAAACTTGGTACTCTCCTTATCCCGATTCCTGCGAAATTTTACTACTTCTCTACGTAGAAGGCTACAAAAATGACCAGTGCATCGGAGACTACTAATGAAACTCCGTCCATTCCCATTGGGAAGCTTTTCTCTCTTACTTTACTAGAAAGAAGCGAGAAGAAATCGTACCCTTGGCTGCCATACACAGATTTATGCAATCCTGAGCACAGACGAAATTCTGGCTGCTTTCTCTCAGAGGACGGAAGCTTTTGGACTTTGTACATGTTGCCATTGCTGAGTGACTCTCTTAATACGAACATGCCCTGCTTCTCCACTGAGAAGCTTTGATGTATCACTGCAGGATCCGACCCCAAACCTGATGGCAGTGCATAGCCTTGAAGAAACCATCTCTGAGAGAAATCATTTCCTCATTGAGAGCAATGTGACAAACTGTTTATAAGGCTTCCATACAGAGATTTAAGCCAACCTGTACAGAACGGAGGGTCGAGCTGCTATCTTTCCTACGTTGGAGGTGTGTTCACTTGAGACGATTTTATGTCCTCCAACCAACCGAGTTTTTTTTAAAAAGGCCCTTCATGTATAGTCAGAAGTTGAGACTTGTTACCAGTGACTCTGGGGGTCCTTCTGTTAGGTGGCTTCCTTTCTTTGAGCTACCTGATAAGTGGGAGTGTTTTTCTTATCTAGTATGTGTGAAGTGTCTGCCAATTCTACCTCCATAACAGAGTTAGGATATCTTGTGTCAAAGTGAACACCCAGCTGCTTTCCGTGAATCATAGAGGGGTTTTCATTGGAAATACCATCATATTGCCCATTTGCCCTTTCCTAGCAAATAGTCATACTTCTACTCTTAGAGCCTTGGAAATAGGCCAGAGATCGATTCTTCCACAGAAATGAAGTACGCCATCCTACCATAAGCATCTCCATGTAAATACTTTACTTGGGGAAGCATGAGAAAACAAACAGAAAGAATACTTCCCTGCAGAGAGTTAAGCAAACCTATATACAACAGATCATCTAGCTGCTTCCTTTCAGGGAGCATATGTGTTTCCAAAGGAAACAGCTTCATTTTCTCCACTAACCCGCTTGGTACAATATGACATTCTTTCTCCACCAAATGCTTTGCGATAGGACCAGAGAAGCTTGGTCTACAAAGAACAGCAGGACACGTCCTCAAAGCTCCTCTCTATTTGACATGTTTGCTATTCAGAGCTTTTGAGAATAAACTGACAATAATGCTTCCATACACATATCTAAACAGCCCTGAACCCTAGTGGTCACCTATCTGCCCTTTGCTGAGAATAGATGTGTTCTAATATGAAAGAGCTTTATATAGGCCATTAGCCCAGTTCATAGGACCATGACAATCCTCTGGACTTAGTGTTAGAAGTATCAATGGAGATAGTGTTTCTGCACCGGACACACTCTACGCATCCTAAGGAAGCATCTCTATGACGATTCTTTTAGTGATGGATCCCTAGGGAAAAACCCAGTACCTACAATTACTTCCTGGGAATTAAACTGTTTCAACTATGAATAACTGTATATTTTCCATTTTCCCGCTTCGTAGGAAATTGTGCTTCTTCTCCAATTAGAGGTTCCACATGTGACCCGTGAACCTGGTTCTACAACTGAAAGTGTGTACACTCCATAGGGATGCTTTTCCATGTGTCCTCTGCTACGCATCAAAGCAAGGGAGAACTAACTGAACATGAGTGTTCCATACACAGATTAGCGCAATCCTGAACACAAGTGAACTTCCAGCTGCTTTCTCTCAGGAAATTCGAGTGTTTTGACTGTTTACATGTTTCCCTTGCCCCATAACCCACTTGCTACGCCTAAGTCCTTCTTTTCCACTTAGAAGCTTTAAAACCTGAAGAGATTACCAGGGTCAACAACGCAGAACACAGGACTGTTCCTAGATGTAGCATCTCTCTCAGACTACATTTACTTGTAGAAGGCTAGGAAGATACTCTCTTCATAATGTTTCCATACACAGATTTAAGACAAGCAGGACACAACTGAACATCCAGCTGCTATCTTTCATTGAGTAGAAGTGTTTTCTCTTGGGTCTCTTTTACGGCCCCCAGCTGAACGATGTTAACTAATTTTCCATTCCTCTTCCCTTACAAACTTGGACGTGTTATCAGTCAATCTAGATCTACACCTGAAATTCAGCACACATCCTCGGGATCACTTGACTCTCTGACTCTCTTTTCTAATCTAATCATGTGGGAACAGACCGTACATTCTGTGCTCTCTCAAATAGTTAAGGTAACCGGTGAACATCTGACCTTGTAGGTGCTTTCTCTCATTGAGTAAGACCATATGCCTTAGAAATAGCTGCATAAGTTCTGCTTTCCTACTTTCTACCAAAATCTCCTTCCTCTCTAGTTGGAATCACGGAACTGTTACAAGAGAATCGGATTCTGCCACGGAAACGAAGTGCACTTCTCAAAGGAGCGTTCCTTTGGGACTCCTTTTCCTTATGGAAGCCCGTGAAATCCTACAAAAGTGCTCCCTTTGCAGAGAGACGGAAGCAAACCTCTCTCCAAAGGAACACCTAGTTCCCTTTTTTAAGAGATTAGAGGTGTTTTCACTGAAAACAACTGTGTATTCTCCATAAACCCGCTTTGTACGAAATTGCAGAACTTCAGCAATAAAAAGATTGAAATCTAACCAGAGAATCACAATTCACATACAAATAGTACACTTCCACAAAGGTGTTTCTCTCTTTGGCACTTTTGCTGTTTGAATGACATGAGAACACACTGACAATACTTCTTCTCTACACAGATTAACAGTCATCAATACAATTAATCGTATACCTCTTGTCTCTCGAAGACGAGGCGTGTTTTCCTTTGAAATAGCCTTATATCATCAAACTCCCTGTTTGCTACGAAAATGCCATCCCCGCCACTTGGTATCTTGCAAGCAGCACCAGAGAAGGGAGTCCTACCAAGAAAAAGCAGTACACGCCCTGAGGAAGCGTCTCTATGATAATTCCTTTCCGTAAGGAAGACGAGGCAAATAAAAACCTCTATATAATATTTCCATACAGAGATATAATCAAAGCTATACCAATCTGAACGTCTGGATATATTCTTGCTGTGAAAAAAATCGTTTTACCTTGAAAAAACTTGGTACTCTCCATTATCCCGATTCCTGCGAAATTTTACTACTTCTCTACGTAGAAGGCTACAAAAATGACCAGTGCATCGGAGACTACTAATGAAACTCCGTCCATTCCCATTGGGAAGCTTTTCTCTCTTACTTTTACTAGAAAGAAAGCGAGAAGAAATCGTACCCTTGGCTGCCATACACAGATTTATGCAATCCCTGAGCACAGACGAAATTTGGCTGCTTTCTCTCAGAGGACGGAAGCTTTTGGACTTTGTACATGTTGCCATTGCTGAGTGACTCTCTTAATACGAACATGCCCTGCTTCTCCACTGAGAAGCTTTGATGTATCACTGCAGGATCCGACCCCAAACCTGATGGCAGTGCATAGCCTTGAAGAACCATCTCTGAGAGAAATCATTTCCTCATTGAGAGCAATGTGACAAACTGTTTATAAGGCTTCCATACAGAGATTTAAGCCAACCTGTACAGAACGGAGGGTCGAGCTGCTATCTTTCCTACGTTGGAGGTGTGTTCACTTGAGACGATTTTATGTCCTCCAACCAACCGAGTTTTTTTAAAAAGGCCCTTCATGTATAGTCAGAAGTTGAGACTTGTTACCAGTGACTCTGGGGGTCCTTCTGTTAGGTGGCATCCTTTCTCTGAGCTACCTGATAGTGGGAGTGTTTTCTAATCAAGTATGTGTGAAGCGTCTGCCAATTCTACCTCCATAACAGAGTTAGGATATCTTGTGTCAAAGTGAACACCCAGCTGCTTTCCGTGACATCATAGAGGGGTTTTCATTGGAAATACCATCATATTGCCCATTTGCCCTCTTCCTACAAAATTGTCATACTTCTACTCTTAGAGCCTTGGAATAGGGCCAGAGATCGAATTCTTCCACAGAAATGAAGTACGCCATCCTACCATAAGCATCTCCATGAAAATACTTTACTTGGGGAAGCATGAGAAAACAAACAGAAAGACTACTTCCCTGCAGAGAGTAAAGCAAACCTATATACAACAGATCATCTAGCTGCTTCCTTTCAGGGAGCATATGTGTTTCCAAAGGAAACAGCTTGATTTTCTCCACTAACCCGCTTGGTACAAAATGACATACTTTCTCCACCAAATGCTTTCCGATAGGACCAGAGAAGCTTGGTCTACAAAGAACAGAAAAACCTCATCTCTATTTGACATGTTTGCTATTCAGAGCTTTTGAGAACCAACTGACAATAATGCTTCCATACACATATCTAAACAGCCCTGAACCCTAGTGGTCATTTCTCTGCCCTTTGCTGAGAATAGACGTGCTTTAATATGAAAGAGCTTTATATAGGCCATTAGCCCACTAGCTACGACCATGTCAATCCCCTGGACTTAGTGTCAGAAGTATCAATGGAGAAAGTGTTTCTGCACCGGACACACTCTACGCATCCTAAGGAAGCATCTCTATGACGATTCTTTTAGAGATGGATCCCTAGGGAAAAACCCAGTACCTACAATTTCATGCAGAGTTTCAGCAGAACTGTTCCAAAGTGAACATCTAGCTGTTTACTTCCTGGGAATTAAACTGTTTCAACTATGAATAACTGTATATTTTCCATTTTCCCGCTTCGTAGGAAATTGTGCTTCTTCTCCAATTAGAGGTTCCACATGTGACCCGTGAACCTGGTTCTACAACTGAAAGTGTGTACACTCCATAGGGATGCTTTTCCATGTGTCCTCTGCTATGCATCGAAGCAAGGGATAACTAACTGAACATGAGTGTTCCATACAGAGATTAGCGCCATCCTGAACGCAAGTGAACTTCCAGCTGCTTTCACTGAGGAAATTCGAGTGTTTTGACTGTGTAATTTTTTCCCTTGCCAAATAACCCACTTGCTACTCATAGGTCCTTCTTTTCCACTTAGAAGCTTTAAAACCTGAAGAGATTACCGGGTTACAGTGCAGAACACAGGACTGGTCCTAGAAGAAGCATCTCTCTCAGACTACATTTACTTATAGAAGGCTACGAAGATAATCTCTTCATAATGTTTCCATACACAGATTTAAGACCAGCAGGACACAACTGAACATCTAGCTGCTATCTTTCATTGAGTAGAAGCCTTTTCCCTTGGGTCTCTTCTATGGCCCCCAGCTGAATGATTTTAACTAATTTCCCATTCCCCTTCCCTTACAAGCTTGGACTAGTTATCAGTCAATCTAGATCTACACCTGAAATTCAGCACACATGCTTGGGATCACTTGACTCTCTGACTCACTTTTCTAATCTAACCATGTGGGAACAGAACCATACATTCTGTGCTCTCAATAGTTAAGGTAACCGGTGAACATCTGACCTTGTAGGTCTTTCTCTCATTGAGATAAATCCATATGCCTTAGAAGGCTGTATAAGTTCTGCTTTCTACTTTCTACCAAAATCTCCTCCTCCTATGGGAATCATGATCTGTTACAAGATTCGGATCTGCCACGGGAACAAGTGCACTTCCAGGAGCGTCTCTTGGGCTCCTTTTCCTATGGAAGCCCGGAAATCCTACAAAGTGTCCCTTTTACAGAGAGACTGAAGCAAACACTCTCTCCAAAAGGAACACCCGAGTTTCCTTTTTTTTAAAGAAGATTAGAGGTGTTTCCACTGAAAACCAAGACTGTTGTATTTCCAAAACCGCCCCGCTTTGTACAAAATTGCAGAACTTCAGCAATAAAAAGATTGAAATCTCACCAGAGAATCACAATTCACATACAAATAGTACACTTCCACAAAGGTGTTTCTCTGTTTGGCACTTTTGCTGTTTGAATGACATGAGAACACACTGACAATACTTCTTCTCTACACAGATTAACAGTCATAAATACAATTAATCGTATACCTCTTGTCTCTCGAAGACGAGGCGTGTTTTCCTTTGAAATAGCCTTATATCATCAAATTCCCTGCTTGACACGAAAATGCCATCCTCGACACTTGGTATCTAGCAAGCAGCACCAGACAAGGGAGTGCTACCATGAAAATGCAGTACACGCCCTGAGGAAGCATCTCTATGATAATTCCTTTCCGTAAGGAAAACGAGGCAAATAAAAACCTCTATATAATATTTCCATACAGAGATATAATCAAAGCTGTACCAATCTGAACGTCTAGATATATTCTTGCTGTGAAAAAAATCGTTTTACCTTGAAAAAACTTGGTACCCTCCATTATCCCGATTCCTGAGAAATTTTACTATTTCTCTACGTAGAAGGCTACAAAAATGACCAGTGCATCGGAGACTACTAATGAAACTCTGTCCATTCCCATTGGGAAGCTTTTCTCTCTTACATTTACTAGAAAGAAAGCGAGAAGAAATCATACCCTTGGCTGCCATACACAGATTTGTGCAATCCTGAGCACAGACGAAATTCTGGCTGCTTTCTCTCACAGCACGGAAGCTTTTGGACTTTGTACATGTTGCCATTGCTGAGTGACTCTCTTAATACGAACATGCCCTGCTTCTCCACTGAGAAGCTTTCATGTATCACCGCAGGATCCGACTCCAATCCTGATGCCAGTGCATAGCCTTGAGGAACCATCTCTGAGAGAAATCATTTCCTCATTGAGAGCAATGCGACAATCAGTTTATAAGGCTTCCATACAGAGGTTTAAGCCAACCTGTACAGAACGTAGGCTCGAGCTGCTATCTTTTATACGTTGGAGGTGTGTTCACTTGAGACAATTTTATGTCCTCCAACCTACTGAGATTTTTAAAAGGGCCCTTCATATATACTGAGAAGTTGAGACTTGTTACCAGTGAATCTGGGTGTCCTTCTGTTAGGTGGCATCCTTTCTCTGAGCTACCTGATAGTGGGAGTGTTTTTATAATCAAGTATGTGTGAAGCGTCTGCAAATTCTACCTCCATAACAGAGTTAGGATATCTTGTGTAAAAGTGAACACCCAGCTGCTTTCTGTGACAGCATAGAGGGGTTTTCATTGGAAATACCATCATATTGCCCATTTACCCTCTTCCTACAAAATTGTCATACTTCTACTCTTAGAGCCTTGGAAATATGGCCAGAGATAGAATTCTTCCACAGAAATGAAGTACGCCACCCTACCATAAGCATCTCCATGTAAATACTTTACTTGTGGAAGCATGAGAAAACAAACAGAAAGAATACTTCCCTGCAGAGTGGTAAGCAAACCTATATACAACAGATCATCTAGCTGCTTCCTTTCAGGGAGCATGTGTGTTTCCAAAGGAAACAGCTTGATTTTCTCCACTAACCCGCTTGGTACAAAATGACATATTTTCTCCACCAAATGCTTTGGGATAGGACCAGAGAAGCTTGGTCTACAAAGAACAGCAGGACACGTCCTCAAAGCTCCTCTCTATTTGACATGATTGCTATTCAGAGCTTTTGAGAACCAACTGACAATAATGCTTCCATACACATATCTAAACAGCCCTGAACCCTAGTGGTCATCTATCTGCCCTTTGCTGAGAATAGATGTGTTCTAATATGAAAGAGCTTTATATAGGCCATTAGCCCAGTTCATAGGACCATGACAATCCTCTGGACTTAGTGTTAGAAGTATCAATGGAGATAGTGTTTCTGCACCGGACACACTCTACGCATCCTAAGGAAGCATCTCTATGACGATTCTTTTAGTGATGGATCCCTAGGGAAAAACCCAGTACCTACAATTTCATGCAGAGTTATAGCAGAACTGTACCAAAGTGAACATCTACCTGTTTACTTCCTGGGAATTAAACTGTTTCAAATACGAATGACTGTATATTTTCCATTTTTCCGCTTCGTACGAAATTGTGCTTCTTCTCCAATTAGAGGTTAGAAATGTGACCCTTGAATCTTGTTCTACAACTGAAAGTGTGTACACTCCATAGGGATGCTTTTCCATGTGTCCTCTGCTACGCATCGAAGCAAGGGAGAACTAACTGAACATGAGTATTCCATACACAGATTAGCGAAATCCTGAACACAAGTGAACTTCCAGCTGCTTTCTCTCAGGAAATTCGAGTGTTTTGACTGTGTACATGTTTCCCTTGCCACATAACCCACTTGCTACGCCTAAGTCCTTCTTTTCCACTTAGAAGCTTTAAAACCTGAAGAGATTACCGGGTCACAACACAGAACACAGGACTGTTCCTAGATGAAGCATCTCTCTCAGACTACATTAACTTGTAGAAGGCTAGGAAGATACTCTCTTCGTAATGTTTCCATATACAGATTTAAGACAACCAGGACACAACTGAACATCCAGCTGCTATCTTTCATTGAGTAGAAGTGTTTTTTCTTGGGTCTCTTTTACGGCCCCCAGCTGAACGATGTTAACTAATTTCCCATTCCTCTTCCCTTACAAACTTGGACGTGTTATCAGTCAATCTAGAT
The DNA here is from genome assembly GCA_023783475.1 of Daubentonia madagascariensis. NCBI lineage: Eukaryota > Metazoa > Chordata > Mammalia > Primates > Daubentoniidae > Daubentonia > Daubentonia madagascariensis. Next base: position 23,975 of record JAKFHU010002461.1, on the reverse strand, counting down.
CTACACCTGAAATTCAGCACACATCCTCGGGATCACTTGACTCTCTGACTCACTTTTCTAATCTAATCACGTGGGAACAGACCGTACATTCTGTGCTCTCTCAAATAGTTAGGGTAACCGGTGAACATCTGACCTTGTAGGTGCTATCTCTCATTGAGTAAGACCATATGCCTTAGAAATGGCTGCATAAGTTCTGCTTTCCTACTTTCTACCAAAATCTCCTTCCTCTCCAGTTGGAATCACGGAACTGCTACAAGAGAATCGGATTCTGCCACGGAAACGAAGTGCACTTCTCAAAGGAGCGTCTCTTTGGGACTCCTTTTCCTTATGGAAGCCTGTGAAATTCTACAAAACTGCTCCCTTTACAGAGAGACTGAAGCAAACCTCTCTCCAAAGGAACACCTAGTTCCTTTTTTTGAGACATTAGAGGTGTTTTCACTGAAAACAACTGTGTATTCTCCATAAACCCGCTTTGTACGAAAATGCAGAACTTCAGCAATAAAAAGATTGAAATCTCACCAGAGTATCACAATTCACATACAAATAGTACACTTCCACAAAGGTGTTTCTCTCTTTGGCACTTTTGCTGTTTGAATGACATGAGAACACACTGACAATACTTCTTCTTTACACAGATTAACAGTCATCAATACAATTAATCGTATACCTCTTGTCTCTCGAAGACGAGGCGTGTTTTCCTTTGAAATAGCCTTATATCGTCAAATTCCCTGCTTGTTTCGAAATTGCCATCTTTGCCATTTGCTATCTTGCAATCAGCACCAGAGAATGGGGTCCTGCAAAGAAAATGCAGAACACACCCTGAAGAAGCATCTCTATGGGTATTCCTTTCCGTAAGGAAGCCAACGCAAATAAAAACCTCCTACAGTAATATTTCCATACAGAGATATATTCAAAGCTGTACCAATCTGAACGTCTAGATGTTTTCCTGCTGTGAAAAAAATCATTTTACGTTGAAAACACTTGGTACTCTCCATTATCCCACTTTCTGCGAAATTTTACTACTTCTCCATGTAGAAGGCTAGAAAAGTGACCAGTGTATCTGAGTCTCCTAATGAAACTCCATACGTTCTATTTTGGATGCTTTTCACTCTTACTTTTACTGGGAAAGAAAGTGAGAAGAAACCGTACTCTTGGCTGCCATACACAGATTTATGAAATCCCGAGCACAGATGAAATTCTGGCTGCTTTCTCTCAGAGCACGGAATCTTTTGGACTTTGTACATGTTGCCATTGCTGAGTGACCCTCTTAATACGAACATGCCCTGCTTCTCCACTGAGAAGCCTTGATGTATCGCCACAGTATCCGACCCTAAACCTGATGGCAATGCATAGCCTTGAAGAACCATCCCCGAGAGACATCATTTTCTCATTGAGAGCAATGCAGACAAACTGTTCATAAGGCTTCCATACAGAGATTTAAGCCAACCTGTACAGAACGGAGCTTCTAGCTGCTATCTTTCATACGTTGGAGGTTTGTTAAGTTGAGACAATTTTATGTCCTCCAACCTAGCGAGTTTTTTAAAATTGCCCTTCATTTAAACTTAGAAATTGAGACATGTTACCATAGAATCTGGGTGTCCTTCTGTTAGGCAGCATCTTTCCTATGAGCTACCTGAAAGTGCTAGTGGTTTTTTATCAAGCATGTGTGAAGAGTCTGCCAATTCAACCTCCATACACAGAGTTAGGATAACATGTGTAAAAGTGAACCCCCAGATGCTTTCTGTGATAGAATAGAGGGGTTTTCATTGGAAATAGCATCATATTACCCATTTACAATATTTCCACGAAAATGTCATACTTCTGCTCTTAGAGGCTTGGAAATATGACCAGAGATCGAGTTCTTCCACCAAAATGAAGTACCCGGTCCTACCTAAGCATCTCCATGTTAATACCATTATTTGTGGAAGCATGAGAAAACTAACAGAAACAATACTTCCCTACAGAGAGTTAAGCAAACCTATATACAACAGATCATCTAGCTGCTTCCTTTCAGGGAGGAGATGTGTTTCCACCGGAAACAGCTTTATTTTCTCCACTAACCCGCTTGGTACAAAATTACAGATTTTCTCCACCTAATGCTTTGAGATAGGACCAGAGAAGCTGGGTCTAAAAAGATAAGCAGGACACGTCCTCAAAGCTCATCTCTATTTGACACATTTCCTATTCAGAGCTTTGGAGACCCAACTGACATTAATGATTCCATACACATATCTAAACAGCCCTGAACACTAGTGGTCATCTATCTGCCCTTTGCTGAGAATAGACGTGTTTTAATATGAAAGAGCTTTACATAGGCCATTAGCCTGGTTGCTACGACCATGTCAATCCTCTGGACTTAGTCTGTTAGATGTATCAATGGAGAAAGGGTTTCTGCACTCGGAATGCTGTATGCATCCTAGGGAAGCATCTCTATGACGATTCTTTTAGTGATGGATCCCTAGGGAAAAACCCAGTACCAATGATTTCATGCAGGATTTCACCAAACTTTACCAAACTGAACATCTACCTGTTTTCTTCCGGGGAATTAAACTGTTTTAACTGCAAACAACTCTATATACTCCATTTTCCCGCTTCGTACGAAGTTGTGCTTCTTCTCTAATTAGAGGTTATAAATGTGACCCCTTGAACCTGGGTCTACAAGTGAAACTGTGTACACTTCCATAGGGATGCTTTTCCATGTGACCTCTACTACTCTTCAAAGCAAGTGAGAACTAACTGGACATTAGTATTCCATACACAGGTTAGCGCAATCCTGAACACAAGTGAATTTCCAGCTGCTTTTGTCTCAGAAAATTCGAGTGTTTTGACTGTGTACAGGTTTCCCTTGCCAACTGACCCACTTGCGACGAATAGGTCCTTCTTTTCCACTTAGAAGCTTTAAAACCTGAAGAGATTACCAGGTTACACATCAGAAAGCAGGACTGGTCCTAGATGAAGCATCTATCTCCAACTACATTACTTGTACAAGGCTAGGAAGATAAACTCTTTGTAATGTTTCCACACACAGATTTAAGACAAGCAGGACACAACTGAACATCCAGCTTCTATCTTTCTTTGAGTAGAAGTGTATTCTCTTGGGCCTATTTTATGGCCCCTAGATGACCGATGTTATCAAATTTCCCATTCCTCTTCCCTTGGAACCTTGGACATATTATCAGTCAATCTAGTTCTACACCTGAAATTCAGCACACTTCCTGGGGATCGCTTGACTCTCTGACTCGCTATCCTAATCAAATCATGTGGGAACACACGGTACATTCTGGGCTCTCCCAGATAGTTAAGCTACCCAGTGCACATCTGAACGTGTAGCTGCTTTCTCTCATATAGTAAGACCATATGCCTTAGAAATGGCTGTATAAGTTCTGCTTTCCTGCATTCTACCAAAATATCCATCCTCTCCAGTTGGAATCTCGGAATTGTTATATGAAAATCGGATTATCCAACATAAACGAAGTGCACTTCTCAAAATAGCGTCTCTTTGTGACTCCTTTTCCTTATGGAAGCCTGGGAAATCCAACTAAAGTGCTCCTTTCACAGAGAGACTGAAGCAAACCTCTGTACAACGGATCACCTAGTTGCTTTTTTTCAGAGAGTAGAGGTATTTTCACTGAAAACTACTGTATCTTCTCCATAAACCTGCTTTGTACGAAATTGCAGATCTTCTGCAATAAGAGGATTAAAATATCACCAGATAATCTGGATTTACATCCACATAGTACACTTCCACAAAGATGTTTCTCTTTTTGGCACTTTTGCTCTTCGAATGACATCAGAACACACTGACAATACTGCTTCCATACACAGATTAACAATCCTCAACACAACTAATCGTATACCTGTTGTCTCTCGAAGAATAGGCATGTTTTCCTTTGAAATAGCCTTATATCGTCAAATTCCCTGCTTGTTACGGAAATGCCATTCTTACCACTTGGTATCTTGCAAGCAGCACCAGAGAATGAGGTCCTGAACAGAAAATGCAGTACACACCCTGAAGAAAAATCTCTATGAGAATTCCTTTCCATAAAGAAGCCAAGGCAAATAAAAACCTCTCCATAATATTTCCATACAGATATATAATCAAAGCTGTTCCAATCTGAACGTCTAGATGTTTTCTTGCTGTGAAAAAAAATCGTTTTACCTTGAAAAAACTTGGTACTCTCCATTATCCTGCTTTCTGCGAAATTTTACTACTTTTCCACATAGAAAGCCAGAAAAGTGACCAGTGCATCTGAGTCTACTAATGAAACTCTGTACATTCCCATTAGGATGCTTTTCTCTGTTACTTTTACTATGAAAGAAGTGAGAAGAAACCGTACTTTTGGCTGCCATACACAGATTTATGCAATCCGGAGCACAGATGATATTCTGGCTGCTTTCTGTCAGAGTATGGAAGGTTTTGGACATTGTACATGTTGCCATTGCTGAATGACCCTCTTAATACGAACATGCCCTGCTTCTCCACTGAGAAGCTTTGATGTACCAACAGAGGATCCGACCCTAAACCTGATGGCAGGGCATTGCCATGAAGAACCATCTCTGAGAGACATCATTTCCTCGTTGAGAGCAATGCAGACAAACTGTTTATAAGGCTTCCATACAGAGATTTAAGCCAAACTGTACAGAAACGAGCGTCCAGCTGCTATCTTTCATACGTTGGAGGTGTGTTCACTTCAGACAATTTTATGTCCTCCGTCCTGGCGGGTTTTTTAAAATTGCCCTTCGTTTATACTTAGAATTTGAGACTGGTTACCATTGAATCTGGGTGTCCTTCTCTTAGGCGGCATCCTTCTTATAAGCTACCTGAAAGTGCTAGTGCTTTTCTAATCAAGCATGTGTGAAGAGTCTGCCAATTCTACCTCCATACACAGAGTTAGGATAACTTGTGTAAAAGTGAACCCCCAGATGCTTTCCATGTTAGAATAGAGGGGTTTTCATTGGAAATAACATCATATTACCCATTTACCCTCTTCCTATGAAAATGTCATACTTCTGCTCTTAGAGGCTTGGAAATATGACCAGAGATCGAGTTCTTCCACAGAAATGAAGTACCCCGTCCTACCCTAAGCATCTCCATGTTAATACCTTTACTTGTGGAAGCATGAGAAAACAAACAGAAACAATACTTCCCTACAGTGTTAAGCAACCCTATATACAACAGATCATCTAGCTGCTTCCTTTCAGGGAGGAGATGTGTTTCCGCCGGAAACAGCTTTATTTTCTCCACTAACCCGCTTGCTACAAAATTACAGATTTTCTCCACCTAATGCTTTGGGATAGGACCAGAGAAGCTGGGTCTACAAAGAAAAGCAGGACACGTCCTCAAAGCTCATCTCTATTTGACACTTTTCCTATTCAGAGCTTTGGAGACCCAACTGACATTAATGATTCCATACACATACCTAAACAGTCCTGAACACAAGTGGTCATCTATCTGCCCTTTTGCTGGGAATAGACGTGTTTTAATATGAAAGACCTTTATATAGGCAATTAGCCTGCTTGCTACGACCATGTCAATCTTCTGGACTTAGTCTGTTAGAAGTATCAATGGAGAAAGGGTTTCTGCACGTGACACGCTGTATGCATCCTAATGAAGCATCGCTATGACAATTCTTTTAGTGATGGATCCCTAGGGAAAAACCCAGTACCTACGATTTCATGCAGGGTTTCAGCAAAACTTTACCAAACTGAACATCTACCTGTTTTCTTCCAGGGAATTAAACTGTTTTAATTGCAAACAACTTTATATTCTCCTTTTTCCCGCTTCGTACAAAATTGTGCTTCTTCTCCAATTAGAGGTTAGAAATGTGACCCGTGAACCTGGGTCTACAAGTGAAACTGTGTACACTTCCATAGGGATGCTTTTCCATGTAACTTCTGCTACTCTTCGAAGCAAGTGAGATCTAACTGGACATTAGTATTCCACACACAGGTTAGCGCAATCCTGAACACAAGTGAACTTCCAGCTGCTTTGTCTCAGAAAATCCGAGTGTTTTGACTGTGTACAGGTTTCCCTTGCCAACTGACCCACTTGCAATGAATAGGTCCTTCTTTTCCACTTAGAAGCTTTAAAACGTGAAGTGATTACCGGGTTACAAATCAGAAAGCAGGACTGGTCCTAGATGAAGCATCTCTCTCTGACTACATTACTTGTAGAAGGCTAGGAAGGTAAACTCTTTGTAATGTTTCCACACACAGATTTAAGACAAGCAGGACACAACTGACCATCCAGCTTCTATCTTTCTTTGAGTAGAAGTGTTTTCTCTTGGGACTCTTTTATGGCCCCCAGCTGACCGATGTTAACAAATTTCCCATTCCTCTTCCCTTGGAAGTTGGGACATGTTATCAGTCAATCTAGATCTACACCTGAAATTCAGCACACTTCCTTGGGATCGCTTGACTCTCTGACTCACTTTTCTAATCAAATCATGTGGTAACAGAAAGTACATTCAGTGCTCTCCCACATAGTTCAGCTACCCGGTGCACATCTGACCATGTAGCTGCTTTCTCTCTTAGAGTAAGAGCATATGCCTTAGACATGGCTGTATAAGTTCTGCTTTCCTGCTTTCTACCAAAATATCCTTCCTCTCCAGTTAGTATCTCGGAACTGTTACAAGAGAATCAGGTTCTCCCACAGAAACGAATTTCACTTCTAAAATAAGCGTCTCTTTTTGACTTCTTTTACTTATGGAAGTCTGTGAAAACAAAAAAAAAAAATCCTCCTTTCACAGAGAGACTGAAGCAAGCCTATGTACAACTGATCACCTAGTTGCTTTTTTTCAGAGATTAGAGGTGTTTTCACTGAAAAGATCTTTGTATTCTCCATTAACCCACTTTATTCGAAATTGCAGAACTTCTGCCTTAAGAAGATTGAAATATAACCAGAGAATCTGGATCTACATCCAAATAGTACATTTCCACAAAGGTTTTTCTCCGTTTGACACTTTTGCTATTTGAAAGACCTGAGATCACACTGATAATACTGCTTCCATACACAGATAAACAATCCTCAACACGACTGATCACATACCTGTTCTCTCTCAGAAATAGGAGTGTTTTTCTTTGAAATAGCTTTATATTTTCAAATGCCCCGCTTGCTATGAAAATGTCATGCTCTCCACTTGGTATCTTGCAGGTAGCACCAGAGAATGGGGTCCTGCAAAGAAAATGCAGTATACACCCTGGAGAAGCATCTCTATGATAATTCCTTTACTTATGGAAGCCAAGGCAAAAAAAAAAAAAAAACCTGTACATAATGTTTCCATACAGAGATATAGTCAAAGCTGTACAAATCTGAATGTCTAGATGTTTTCTTTGTGGAATTAAATTGTTTCACCTTGAAACAACTTTATACTCTCCATTATCCTGCTTTCTGTGAAATTTTTCTACTTCTCCACTTAGAAGCCAAGAAAAGTGACCAGTGCATCTGAGCCTACAAATGAAACACTGTACATTTCCATTTGGATGATATTGTCTGTTACTTTTACTCTGAAAGCAAGTGAAAAGAAACTGTATTTTTGGTTGCCATACACAGATTTATGCAATCCTGAGCACAGATGAAATTCTAGCTGCTTTCTCTCAGAGAATGAAATTGTTTGGACTTTGTACATGTTTACATTGCCGATTGACCTGCTTGCTACGAACATGTCCTTCTCCTCCACTGAGAAGCTTTGATGTATTACCAGAAAATCCGGCCCTAAACCTGAAGGCAGTGCACAGCCATGAAGAATCATTTCTGTGAGAAATCATTTCCTCGTTGAGGGCAATGAAGACAAACTGTATACAAGGCTTCCCTACACAGAGTTAAGCTAACCTGTACACAATGGAGCATCTAGCTGCTATCTTTCATACAGCAGAAATGTGTTCACTTGAGACATTGTTATGTCCTCCAACCAACCGAGTTTTTAAAAATTGCCTTTCATCTATACTTTGAAGCTCAGACATGTTTCCAGTGAACCTGGGTCACCTTCTAAAAGGCAGCACACTTCCTATGAGATGCCTTAAAGTGGGACATGGTTTTCTAATCAAAGCATGTGTGAAGAGACTGCCAATTCTGCTTCCATACACAGACTAAGGAAAATTTGTGTGAAAGTGAACACCTAGCTGCTTTCCTTGGTACAATTGAAGGGTTTTCATTGGAAATAGCTCTATTTGTCAATTTACCTGCTTCCTACGAAAATGTCACTCTTCTGCTCTTAGAAGCTAGGAAATATGACGAGAGAATCGAGTTTTTTCTCAGAAATGAAGTACCATGTCCTGCAACAAACATCTCCATGTGAATTCCTATACTTACGGAAGCATGTGAAAACAAACAGAAATAATACTTCCCTACAAAGAGTTAAGCAAACCTATATACAACGGATCATCTAGCTGCTCTCTTTCAGAGAGGAGATGTGCTTCCGCTGGAAACATCTTTATTTTCTCCACTAACCCGTTTGGTATGAAGTTACTTACTTTCTCCACCAAATGCTTTGAGAAATTACCAGAGAAGCTGGGTCTACAAAGAAAAACAGGACACTTCCTTCAATTTCATCTCTGTTAGACACATTTGCTATTCAAAGCGTGTGATAACAAACTGACAATACTGCTTCCATACACATATCTAAACAGTCATGAACACAAGTGGTCATCTACCTGCCCTTTTGCTGAGAATAAATGTGTATTAATTTGAAAGAGCTTGGTATAGTCGATTTGTTCTCTTGCTATGACAATGTCACTCCTCTGCACTTATTCTGTTGGAAGTATCAATGGAGAATGTGTTTCTGCACCCGACATGCTGTACGCATCCTGAAGAAGCATCTCTATGAGAATTCTTTTATTGATGGAACCCTAGGGAACAACCCAGTACCTACTACTTCCATACAGAGATTTCAGAAAAAGTGTATGAAACTGAATCTAGCTTTTTTCTTCCTGTGAATTAAACTGTTTTAAATAGGAACAAATTTATATTCTCCATTTTCCCGCTTCATACGAAATTGTGCTTCTTCTCCACTTAGAGCTTAGAAATGTGACCGACATGAATCTGGGTCGACAAGCCAAAGTTTGTACACTTCCATAAGGACGCTTTTCCATGGGAACTTTGCTACTCATGGAAGCTAGTAAGAACTAGCTAGACATATGTTTTCCATACACAGATTTATGCAATCCTGAACACAATTGAACTTCCAGCTGCTTTCTGTCAGAGAATGGGAATGTTTTGACTTTGTACATGTTTCCCTTGCCAATTGACCTGCTTACTACAAATATGTCCTTCTTTTCCACTTAGAAGCTTTAAAATCTTAACAGATCATCCGGTTACAATCAGAACGCTTGACCGGTCCTAGATGAAGCATCTCTCTGAGACTACATTTACTTCTAGAAAGCTATGAAGACAAACTCTTTGTAATGTTTCCATATGCAGAGTTAAGCCAACCAGGACACAAGGGAACATCCAGCTGCTATATTTCATTGAGTATATGTGTTTTCACTTGGGACACTTTTATGTCCCCCAGCTAAATGATTTTAACAAATTTCTCCTTCCTCTTCCCTTAGAAACTTAGACATGTTATCAGTCAGTCAAGATCTACACCTGGAATCAGCACACTTCCTCGGGGATGCTTGACTCTGTGACTCGCTTTTCTAATCAAATCATATGGGAAGAGACTGTACATTTTGCGCCCTCACACATAGTTAAGCTATCCAGTGCACATCTGAACTTGTAGATTCTTTATATCATAGAATAGAAGTATATTCCCTTGAAATTGCTGTATATGGTCTACTTTACTGCATTCCACCAAAATACCCTTCCTCTCCAGTTAGAAGCTCGGAACTATTACAAGAGAATCGAGGTCTTCCACAGAAATAAAGTGCACTTACAAAATAAGCATGTCATCTGACTTCTTTTACTTATATAAGCCTGTGAAAACCAACAGAAAGTCCTACTTTCACAGACAGACAGAAGCAAACCTATATACAACTGATCACCTATTTTTTTTTTTAGAGAATAGAAGTGTTTTCACTGAAAACAATTTTATATTCTCCATTAACCTGCTTTGTACGAAACTACAGACCTTCTGCAATGGGAAGATTGAAATATTACCAGAGAATCTGGATCTACATGCATATAGTACACTTCCACAAAGATGCTTCTCTGTTTGGCACTTTTGCTGTTCGAATGACATGAGAACACACTGACAATACTGCTTCCATACACAGATTTAAACAAACCTCAACACAATTGATCATGTACCTGTTCTCTCTCAGAGAATAGGAGTGCTTTCCTTTGAAATAGATTTATATTGTCAAATTCCCCGCTTGCTACGAAAATGCCATCCTCTCCACTTTTAATCTTGCAAGTATCACCAGAGAATGGGGTCCTGCAAAAGAAATGCAGTACACATACTGAAGAAGCATCTCTGAGAATTCCCTTACTTATGGAAGCCAAGGGAAAAAAAACCTGTACCAATATTTCCATACAGAGATTTAAGGAAAGCTGTACCAAATTGAACGTCTAGATGTTTTCTTTCAGTGAATTAAATTGTTTTGCCTTGAAACAACTTTATACTCTCCATTATCCCGCTTTCTGCGAAATTTCACTTCTCCTCCACTTGGAATCCTAGAAAGACTACCAGTGCATCTGGGTCTACAAATGAAACACTGTACATTTCCATTTGGATGCTTCTCCCTGTGACTTTTACTATTAAAGCAAGTGAGAAGAAACTGTAATTTCTGCTGCCATACACAGATTTATGCAATCCTGAGCACAGATGAAATTCTAGCCGCTTTCTCTCAGAGAAAGGAAGTGCTTGGAATTTGTACATGTTTACATTGCCAATTGACCCGTTTGCTACAAACGTGTCATTCTTCTCCACTGAGAAGCTTTGAAGTATTACCAGAGAATCAGGCTCTAAACCTGAAGGCAGTGCACAACCTTGAAGAATCATCTCTGTGAGAAAACATTTCCTCGTAGAGGACTTCAAAGACAAAGTGTATAGAAGGCTTCCATTCACAGAATTAAGCCAAACTGTACACAGCTGAGCATCTAGCCGCTATCTTTCATACAGTGGAAGTGTGTTCACTTGAGACATTGTTATGTCCCGCAACCAACCAACGTTCTTAAAATTGCCCTTCATCTACACTTAGAGGCTGAGACATGTTGCCAGTGAATCTGGGTAACCATCTGAAAGGCAAACGCTTCCTATAAGATGCCTGAAAATGGGACTTGTTCTTCTAATCAAAGCATCTGTGAAGAGACTGTCAATTCTGCTTCCATACACAGTTAGGATAACTGTGTAAAAGTGAACATCTAGCTGCTTTCCATGATAGAAGTGTTTTCATTGGAAATAGCTTTACATTGTCAATTTACCCGCTTCCTAAGAAAATGTCATTCTTCTTCTCTTAGGAGCTTGGAAATATGACCAGAGAATCGAGTTCTTCCACAGAAATGTAGTACCACGTCCTACCATAAGCATCTCCATGTGAATTCCTTTACTTTTGGAAGCATGTGAAAACAAACAGAAAGAATACTTCAATACAGAGAGTTAAGCAAACCTCTATACATCTGATCATCTAGCTGCTTTCCTTCAGGGATGAGATGTGCTTCCACTGGAAACATCTTTATTTTCTCCACTAACCCACTTTGCACGAGATTACATACTTTCTCCACTAAATGCTTAGAAAAATGACCAGAAAAGCTGACTCTACAAAGAAAAGCAGTACACTTCCTCAAAGATTGTTCTCTATTTGACATGTTTGCTATTCGAAGCTTGTGAGAACAAACTGACAAAACTGCTTCATACACATATCTAAAAAATCCTGAACAGAAGTGGTCATCTACTTGCCCTTCTCCTGGAATAGATGTGTTGTAATTTGAAAGATCTTTATATAGGCAATTTACCCATTTGCTATGACAATGTCATTCCTCTCCACTTAGTCTCTTAGATGTATCAACGGAGAATGTGTTTCTGCACCTGACATGCTGTACACATCCTGAAGAAGTATCTCTATGGGAATTCTTTTCTTTACGGAAACCTAGGGAAAAAAAAAACCCGTACCTAATACTTCCATATGGAGATTTCAGAAAAACTGTACCAAACTGAACATATAGATGTTTTCTTCCTGGGAATTAAATTGTTTTAACTGGGAACAACTTTATATTCTCCATTTTCCCGCTTTGTACGAAACTGTACTTCTTCTCCACTTAGAGCTTAGAAATGTGACCCGTGAATCTGGATCTACAAGTGAAAGTGTGTACACTTCCATAGGATGCTTTTCCATGTGACCTCTGCTACTTATCTAAGCAAGTGAGAATAAACTGTACATTTTTTCCATACACAGATTTGTGCAATACTGAACACAAGTGAACTTCCAGCTGCTTTCTTCCAAAGAATTGGAGTATTTTGACTTTGTGCATGTTTCCCTTGCCAATTGACTCGATTGCTAAGAATATGTCCTTCTTTTCCACTTAGAAGGTTTAAAATCTTATCAGATTGTCAGTTTACAAATCAGAACGCAGGACTGGTCCTAGATGAAGCATCTCTCTGAGTCAACATTTGCTTGTAGAAGGCTACAAAGACAAACTCTTTGTAATGTTTCCATACTCACAGTTAAGCCAACCAGGACACAACTGAACTTCCAGCTGATATCTTTTCTTGAATAGAATTGTTTTCACTAGGGACACTTTTATTTCCCCAGCTAACTTTTAACAAATTTCCCTTTCCTAATCCCTTAGAAGTTTAGACATGTCACTAGTCAGTCTAGATCTACATCTGAAATTCAGCACACTTCCTGGGAGATGCTTGACTGTGTGACTCGCTTTTCTAATAAAATAATGTGTGAACAGACTGTACTTGCTGCGCCTTCACAAAGAGTTAAGCTAACCTATGCACATCTGAAAATGTAGCTGCTTTCTATGATAGAATAGAATGATATTCATTTCAAATGGGTGTATTTGTCTACTTTCTTGCTTTCTACCAAAATATCCTTCCTCTCCAGTTAGAACCTCAGAAATATTAAAAGACAATCGAGTTCTTCCACAGAACCAAAGTGTACTTCTAAAATAAGCATCTCTTTATCACTTCTTTTACTTTTGGAATCTTGTGAAAACTAACAGAAAATCATACTTTCACAGAGAGACTGAAGCAAACCTATATACAACTGATCACCTAGTTGTTTTTTTTTTCAGAGATTGGAAGTGTTTTCACTAAAAACAGCTTTATATTCTCCATGTACCCTCTTTGTATGAAATTACAGACCTTTTGCAATGAGAAGTTTGAAATATTACCAAAGAATCTGGATCTACACCTATATAATACACTTCTACAAACATGCTTCTCTGTTTTGCACTTTTGCTATTTGAATCATCTAAGAACACACTGACAATAGTGCTTCCATACACAGATTTAAACAATCCTAAAGACAACTGATCATTTACCTGTTCTTTCTCAAAGAATGGAACTGCTTTCCTTTGAAATAGGTTTATATTGTCAAATTCCCCAATTGCTAAAAAAATGCCATCCTCTCCACTTGGTATGTTGCAAGTAGCACCAGAGAGTGGGTCCTGCAATGGAAATGCAGTACACATCCTGTAGAAGCATCTCTATGAGAATTCCTTTACTTATGAAACCCTAGGGAAAAAAACATATACAAAATACTTCCATACAGAAATTTAAGCAGAGCTGTACCAAACAGAACATCTAGATGTTTTGTTTTGTGAATTATATTGTTTTACCTTGAGTCAGCTTTACACTCTACATTATCCCGCTCTCCACGTAATTTCACTACTTCTCCACTTAGAAGCTTAGAAAAATTACCAATGCCTCTGGGCCTACAAATGAAACACTATACATTTCCATTTGGGTGCTTTTCTCTGTGACGTTGACTAATAAAGCAAGTGAGAAGACACTGTAATTTTGACTTCCATTCACAAGTTTATGCAATCCTGAGCACAAGTGAAAATCTATCTGCTTTCTTTCAGAAAATGGAAGTGTCTGAACTTTGTACATGTTTACATTGCCGATTGATCTGCTTCTACGAATATGTCCTTCTTTTCCACTTAGAAGCTTTAAAGTGCTACCAGATTATTGGGTTACACATCAGAACGCTGGACTGGTCCTAGATGAAGTATCTTTCTGTGCAACACTTACTTGTAGAAGGCTATGGAGACAAACTCTATGTAATCTTTCCATACGCAGAGTTAAGCCAACCTGTACACAACTGAAATCTATCTGCCATCTTTCACTGAGTAGAAGTGTTTTCACTTGGGACACTTTTATGTCCCCCAGCTAACCGATTTTTACAAATGTCCCCTTCTTCTTCACTTAGACGCTTAGACATGGTACCAGTCAATCTAGATCTACATCAGTAATTCACACACTTCCTTGGAGATGCTTGACTGTGTGTCTCCCTTTCTGATCAAAGCATGTGGGAACAGACTGTACATTCTGTGCCCACACACAGAGTTAAGCTAACCTGTGCAAATCTGAATGTGTAGCTGCTTTTTATAACAGAATAGAAGTATATTCAGTTGAAATGGCTGTATATTGTCTACTTTCCTCCTTTGTATGAAAATATCCTTTCCCTCCACTTAAAGCTCGGAACTATGACAAGAGAATTGAGTCCTTCAGCAGAAACTAAGTGCACTTCCTAAAGAAAGCATCTCTTTGTGACTTCTTTTACTTATGGAAGCCTGGGAAAACCAACAGAAAATCATACTTCCACACAGAGACTTAAGCAACCCTATATACAACTGATCACCTAGTTGCTTTTTTTCAGAGATTAGAAGTGTTTTCACTGAAAACAACTTTATATTCTCCGTTGACCTGCTTTGTATGAAATCGCAGATCTTCTGTAATGAGAAGTTTGAAACATTACCAGAGAATCTGGATCTACATGCAAATAGTACACTTCCACAAAGATGCTTCTCTTTTTGGCACTTTTGCTATTAGAATCATATGAGAACACACTGACAATAATGCTTCCATACACAATTTTAAACAATCCTAAACACAAGTGATCACGTACCTTTCTCTCTTGGAGAATAGTAGTGCTTTCCTTTGAAATAGCTTTATATTGTCAAATTCCCTGCTTGCTACAAAAATGCCATCCTCTCCACTTGGTATCTTGCAAGTAGCACCAGAGAATGGGGTCCTGCAACATAAATCAGTACACATCCTGAAGAAGCATCTCTATGAGAATTCCTTTACTCATGGAACCTTAGGAAGAAATCTGTACATAACACTTCAACACAGCGATTTAAGCAAAGCTGTACCAAACTGAATGTCTCGATGTTTCCTTTCTGTGAATTTAATTGTTTTACCTTGAAACAACTTTATTCTCTCTATTACTCCACTTTCTGCGAAATTTCACTTACTTCTCCACTTAGAAGGTTAGAAAAGTTACCAGTGCATCTGGGTCTCCAAACCACACACCATACATTTCCATTTGGATGCTTTTCTCTGTGACTTTTACTATTAAAGCAAGTGAGAAGAAACTGTAATTTGTCTTCCATACTCAGATTTATGCACTCCTGAGCACAGATGAAATTCTAGCTGCTTTCTGTCAGAGAATGGAAGTGTTTGGTTTTTGTACATGTTTACATTGCCGATTGACCCACTTGCTATGAACATGTCCTTCTTCTCTACATAGAAGCTTTGAAGTATTTCCAGATAATCCAGTTCTAAACCTGAACACAGTACACAACCTAGAAGAATCATCTCTGTGAGAAAACGATTACTTTTAGAGGGCTATGAAGACAAACTGTATATGATGCTTCCATACACACAGTTAAGCCAACCTGTACACAACTGAGCATCTAGCTGCTATCTTTCATACAGTGGAAGTGTGTTCACTTGAGACATTGTTATGTCCTCTAGCCATCCGATTTTTTAATAAGTGCTCTTTATCTATACTTAGAAGCTGAGACATGTTACCAGTGAATCTGGGTCTCCATCTGAAAGGCAGCACATTTCCTATAAGATGCTTGAAAATGGGACTTGTTTTTCTAATCAAAGCATGTGTGAAGAGACTGTCAATTCTGCTTCCATACACAGAGTTAGGATAACTTGTGAAAAATTGAACATCTAGCTGCTTTCATTGTAGAATACAAGTGTTTTCATTTGAAACAGCTTTACATTGTAAGTTTACCTGCTTCCTACGAAATTGTCATTCTTCCACTCTTAGAAGCTTGAAAATATTACCAGAGAATCGAGTTCTTCCACAGAAACAAAGTACACGTCCTATAATAAGCATCTCCATGAGACTCCATTTATGTATGTAAGCATGTGAAAACAAACAGAAAGAATACTTCCATAAAGAGTTTTAAGCAAAGCTACATACAAGTGATCATCTAGCTGTTTTGCTTCAGGGATAAGATGTTCTTCCGCTGGAAACAGCTTTATTTTCTCAACTATCCTGCTTTGTGCGAACTTACATACTTTCTCCACTAAAACACTTTGAAAAATAACCAGAGAAGCTGGGTCTACAAACAAAAACAGTATACTTCCTTAAAGAGTCTTCTTTATTTGACATATTTGCTATTCGAAGCGCGTGAGAACACGCTGACAATGCTGCTTCCATACACATGTCTAAACAGTCCTGAACAGAAGCGGTCATCTACCTGCCCTTTCTCTGAGAATTGAGGTGTTTTAATTTGAAAGAGCTTTATATAGGCAATTTACCCCTTGCTACGATAACTTCATTCCTCTCCACTTAGTCTGTTAGAAATATCAGCGGAGAATGTGTTACTGCAACCGACACGCTGTACACATCCTGAGGAACCATCTCTGTGAGAATTCTTTTATTTATGGAAGCCTAGGGAAAGAACCAGTACCTAATACTTCCATACAGAGATGTCAGTAAAACTGTACCAAACTGAATATCTAGATGTTTTTTCCTGGGAATTAAATTGTTTTATCTGGGAACAACTTTATATTCTCTACTTTCCCGCTTTGTACGTAATTGTAATTCTTTTCCACTTAGAGCTTAGAAATGTCTCCCATGAATCTGGGTCTACAACCGAATCTGTGTACACTTCCATAAGGGTGCTTTTGCATGTGACCACTGCTATTAATCAAAGCAAGTGAGAACAAACCGTACATTTGTTTTCCATACACAGATTTTTGCAATCCTGAACACAACTGAACTTGCAGCTGCTGTCTCTTGGATAATTGGAGTGTTTTGACTTTGTACATGTTTCCCTTGCCAATCTATCCACTTGCTGCGAACATGTCCTTCTTCTCCACTTAGAAGCTTTGACGTATTACCAGAGAATCCAGCTCTAAACCTGAACGCAGTACACAACCTGGAAGAATCATCTCTATAAGAAAACATTGACTTGTAGAGGGTTATGAAGACAACGTTCTAATAAGGCTTCCATACACAGAGTTAAGCCAACCTGTACACAACTGAGTATCTAGCTGCTATCTTTCATTCAGTGAAAGTATGTTCACTTGAGACATTGTTATGTCCTCCAACCGTTTTTTTTTTTATAATTGCCCTTCATCTATACTTACAAGTTGAGACATGATACCAGTGATTCTGGTTCTCCATCTGAAAGGCAGCACACTTCCTATGAGATGTCTGAAAATGGGACTTGTTTTTCTAATCAAAGCATGTGTGAAGAGACTGTAAGTTCTGCATTCACACACAGAGTTAGGATATATTGTATAAGAGTGAACATCTAGCTGCTTTCTATGATAGAATGGAAATGTTTCCATTTCAAATAGGTTTATATTGTCAATTTACCCACTTCCTATGAAAATGTCATTCCTCTGCTCTTAGAAGCTTGGAAATATTACCAGAGAATCGAGTTCTTCCTCAGAAACGAAGTACACATCATATAATAAGCATCTCCATGTGACTTCTTTTACTTATGGAAGCATGTGGAAACATAATATCTGATAAGGAGCTGGATAAGAAAGAAACATGAGATTCTGAGTATGGAGTTATTAGTCATACCCTGTTGGTAATCCGAGAGATAGTCTTTAGTAAGTTCAATGTACAGGAGGGTACGTTAGTGAAATTGTATACAGGACAACTACAATGTCATAAAGGTCTTGCACTGAATGAGGTTTAGGATGACGAACCCAGCAGTGAGACAGGTTATCACAGGAGGTGAAAGTTTGAGAAATCCTAACTAAAGAATTGTCTTGCCAGGCAAGCAAAAATCCCCAAGGAACAAATAAGATGTTGCTCATCTCTTTTTGAGGAAGAGTAACTTTAAGTCCTCTAAGGTCTCACAAGCCCACTGCTCTTTCTTTCTCTCAGAAGATGATAAATCCTGAAGTCATGGGGTCTCTGGTAGGGGTGCCTCTTTGATATGAGTGTCATGAATCCATGTTTTAACTGATGGGTGAGTTGTCAGGAGCACCTCAAATGGGCCAATCCACTGTGGCTGTAGTTGGTCTCCAAGAAGCTGGTTTCTCCAGCTTCTCTCCTGAGTTTAGAGAATGAAGGGGCATGTCCATTGGAAACTTGAACCTGTTGAAAGCAAACTCAGAAATACTAGGTAGTATATTATCAAGCTGTTTTACATATGAGCGAGCCTCCATCTCTGGGGGCAGACAATCATTGGGTGAGCCCTGGCTGGAAGCTCTTAGGAATGGTCTCCTGTATAAAATTTCAAAGGGGCTAAATGTCAGCTTACTTATGGGCATCACCCAAATTTTCAACAGGGCAAGGGATAACACTTTGTCCCAAGTTAAATTGGCCTCTTGACAAACTTTGGAAAGAGTCTTTTTTAAGGTTCTATTCCCCATTTATTTTTCCCCTAAGACTGGGGTCCCCATGATGAATGCAGTTTCCAATTGATTTCTAAAAGCCTTGATTTCTTGGGAGATTTTTACCAAGAAAGGCTGCTCCATTATCACATTGGGGACTTTATGAAAGTCCAAACCTAGGAATAATTTCCTTTAAATGGGCCTTAGTGACTTCTGATGCCCATTCAGTCCTGGTGGGGTGAGCTTCACCCCATCCTGAAAAAATATCAACAAAGATCAGCAAATATAAAAAATTTCTGGGGAATTGCAGCATCATGGTAAACTCAACCTGCCAGTCTTCTCCTGGGACACTCCCTCTTGATCATCTTCCTTCCTTTATGGGTGAGGCTCCAGGGGGCCTTAGATTATTTTTCAAGCATATAGGGCAGCTTTGGACTACTGCTTGAATAGTCCTCTGTAAGCTGGGCCCAGACATATGAGGCTGTATCCATTGGAAGGTGGCATCTTGTCCAAAATGGGTACTCTGATGAATCTGTTCAGGCACTAGTCTGACAAGAAATTCAGGAGGGAGGACCTTCCCTTCCATGTTTGTGAGCCAATTTTGATCACTATACTTTGAGAACCCTCATTCTTTAGCTCTTTCTAGATCCTTTTCAGAATATTGGGGATCATGTTCATCTAATTGGAGAGAGGGAATTAAAGTCAGTTGACAATTCATTGTTGGGCTGCCCTTTTTGCCATTAAATCTGCCATAGTATTTCCTTTTGTAATATGAGTGTCTGTTTTCTGATGTCCCCGGCCATGCATGATGACTACCTTCTTAGGCAGTAAAACTGCTTTTAATAATTCAAGAATCTGAGGCCCATATCTAATTTCTTTATTTTCAGAAATAAGATATTTTCACTCCTTCCAAATAGCTCCATGAGCATGCACCATCATAAAGGCATATTTAGAATCTGTATAAATATTGATATGCTTATTTGTCCCATATATAGGGCTCTGGTCAATGCAATCCTGCATTTTGGGTGGATGTTCCAGTGGGTAGGGCTTGTGCATCAATTGCCTGTTGGCTGGTGACCACAGCACACTCAGCTTTGCATCGTCCATGTTGCATGAAGCTGCTTCCATCTGTGAAGAATTCCTCATCTTGGTCTGACAAGGGCTGATCAGTTAAATCCTAGTGGCTAGAATATACTTGGTCAATGATTTGAATGCAATCATAAGGTGGGGAGTGAGAGTCCGTAGGCAGCAATGTGGCAGGATTCAAGGTGGATACTGCCTTTAAAGTTACATTAGGATTATCTAACAGAGTAGCCTGATATCTGCCCAACCGGCCAGCCGTCAGCCAATAGTCCCCCTTCTATTTTAGTAGGGGTAACACATAATGTGTGGTATGAACAGTTACCACTGTCAAAGGGTAAACATTTCAGCTTCTTATAAAATATCACAAGTAGCAGCAAATGTTCTCAAAAAGTGAGCCATCTTTTTGTCACTACATCTAATTGTTTAGAGAAATAGGCCACAGGTTTCTTATGAGTCCCTAGTGTTTGTGTTAATACCCATGGTCCACTTTCTTGTCTTTCTTGGATGAACAAACCAAAAGGCTTGTGCAAATCTGGGAGGCCTACTGCAGGGGCAGTCATCAGTTTTTCTTTAATAGTCAAAAAAACCTTTTGACATTCTCCTGTCCAAGTAAGGGACTCTTTTTCCCTTTAAGGCTTCGTAGAGAGGTTTGGATATTAGGCCAAAGCTAGAAAACCAAATCCAGCAAAACCCTTCCATACCAAGGAATCCTTGCTTTGTGTTATCTCATGACTGCAAGGAGGCTCCTCTGTTTCTGGGAAAGAAACTCAAAAGGAAATACATCAGTGCAACAGAAAGTTACAAAGTTCTGCTCAGCAAATCCTACTGACCTAAGAACTTGAAATATAAGAGAACTATAAAAAAAAAAAAAACCTTTTCTTGCTCATGGAGCTGGTTACAATCTCATCCAGGTTCCCAAATACACATGCAAACTGAAGCTCCACAGAAGATCGCAGCCTCACAGCCTCTCCCTGGTACTGCAGACATCACAGAGCTCCACACAGTAAGCATGGATCCCACAGCCACAACAAAGCCCAACATTCTGCCTGGAAGCCAACCAGCAAAAGTCATTCTGTATCAGTCAGTTATATGAATTGTCTTGGGGGTGAAGGGAGAGTTGTACATACAATATGGTTGTCCCCATTGCTATTTAATGATCATTGTTTGTTCCTTCTTTCTTACTGTTCTTATATATGTGTAAAATTAAATGTTAGGAAAAAGTGTCAATTGTAAGCATATGGCTTTACAAATTATTAAAACTTTATATCCCCTACAGCATCCAACAGCCCTATCAACCAAAGGTTCATGTCCATTAACAGAGAAAATAGCCCTTCTCTAACATTTCATTAATACCCAACCCCACTATACACCATGTCTGTTTTGCTTTCTATTAAGATCCATTAATTTGTCCAGTTCTTCAAATTTTATAAAAATGAAATATTTCACAGTGTACACCTTGATGTATGCCTTCCTTTTTAGTCAAAATAATATTTTACATATCCGGCTATTTTTATGGATAAGCAGTTCATTCTGTTTTT
The DNA here is from genome assembly GCA_023783475.1 of Daubentonia madagascariensis. Taxonomy (NCBI): domain Eukaryota; kingdom Metazoa; phylum Chordata; class Mammalia; order Primates; family Daubentoniidae; genus Daubentonia; species Daubentonia madagascariensis. The sequence goes on along the minus strand of JAKFHU010002461.1, from coordinate 2,641 downwards.
ATGGCTAAGAAATTTGACACTGTATGAATATATTCACAAATTATGTATTAGTTTTCCTATAAAGGAATATTTGTTTTGCTTCAATATTGGGGATTTGTGAATGAAGTTATTAGAAACATTCATGTGTGTATCCTTTTTATAAGCAAGGATATTTATTTCTCCTGAGTGAATATCTGGTAATACAAATTATGGGTACATGTATCTTAAATTTTTTTAAAAACAGATTTATTGAAGTATAATTTATATGTTCTCAAATTTACCCATTTAAATATACAATTCAGTGATTTTTTTTAAATGTACAGATTGTGCAATCATCACCACTGCCCAATTTTAGAACATGTTCATCCCCTGCAAAAGACCTATCTAATGTTACTCTATTGGCTGCATTTGACACAGTCTATTCTTCTCCCTTCATGAAATGCTTCTATTATTTAGCTTCTGGTTCATGGCATTCTCCTGTAATATCTCTTCCTTCTGACCTCATTAAAATTTCTTCTGTCTTTTGCTCATTTGTGTTTTTCTCACAAACCTCTCAGCATTAGTCTTGACACAGGACTTAGTTCTTGGGCCATTGTTTTTCTTGAGCTGCTCACCCACTTGCTGACTTCATCCAGTACCTTGTCTTCAAATACTATCTACGCTGTCATGATTTCCACATTTGTTTATCTATTAAAACCTTTTCAAGACTCTTTCTCTCTCTTTCTCTTTCTGACACACAGAGTTGTCTCAAATTATCCATATTGACATCTAATAAGACAAAATAAAACTCTACCCTTAAACCCTGAACACACCCACGCTAGTTCTCCCTTTTTTCAAGACAGAAAGTTTCCTTTTCCCTCAGGCTGGAGTAAGGCCCCCTGCAAACACCTCCTTACCATCTATCCCCACACCCCACAGTCATAACACCCTCAGATTCCCAGAACCTCTTATGACACAGGCAGGCAGGACATCAGCCCTGCAAACTATATTGTGCACACATATGCAGCATCATCCAGGGGTTAGCAGGACCCACCTCTGACATACAGATGAAAGCTCCTTACCTTCTCAGACTCTACCAGCAACTGGAGGCTCTGGAAATTCCCAGACACATCCCAATGTTCTAAACCTTGGACTGTGTCCCCAAATTATGTCAGAGAAGACCTCCTTTCCAATAGACCTGGCCTGTTATCCAAGTGAAGAAAATGTCCTTTTCACAACAGAGACAGGGCACAGAATCCAATGTTCCTTACACCCAGACTCCATCATACTGGCTGCGTGTGCACCCTAGCTCCCAGCAAGCATGACACAGTGAGGCCTCAGGCCTCTGGAGCCTGCTCATCAGTCCTGCTCTCAAGAAACATCAAGGCACTTTTGGCAACTTTGCAGGCTTCATGAAGAAAGGAGAAAAACCAGGCCACTAAACACACATACACATGCACACACATACACTCATACACTCATACAACCTAGTGGCCAATAGTACCTCCCACCAGGGACATGAAGACAGGTGAGTAGAAAACATCCCAGGGGCCTATCAGGGCCACTTCCTTGAGGCCTTTATCAGACAGACAACCCACGACCGCACTGTCTCCTCCTGTTCCAGCCCACGCACCATCACCCTGATCTGCAGGAGCTGACCTGTTCACCAGGACCTCTCTGTTAGGATAAATTCTCCTTTTTTAAAATAGTGAGAGGGCACCTGAAGATGATGTTCTGGGTGGGAGGGGTGGAATGAGGCAGGGAAGGGCTTAAGCACTCTGGGTTGGCTTCTGGCTTCTGATCTATGGGCAGGTGAGATTGGACAGCCAGGTGAGGCATTAAGAGGATGGACTGGGACACGCTGAAGACCTCCCACAGGGCTCTGGAGGCCAGAGAAGATGACCTCCAAAGCACCTGTCCTCATAGGAAACCAGCTATGCTGGGCTTTACATAGCCATGTGGGGGCAGCTGATGAGTCATAAGATAGGAGACATTTGGGAGCCACATGTTCCAGAGGCCTCTGGAATTTATTCCTGCAGAAGGAGAGTGTGGGTTGGGGTTCCCTGACCCCATCCTGCCACCACCTTGAGTGCAGGATTCAGGCGGAGAGAATGGAGGCCCAGTACGGAGTACCAGTCACTCCAGGGGGAAAAGCTCTCTGTGCTGAACTGTGCTGTGGACCAAGAGGCAGGAGGTGCAAGGCTGACCCAGGCCAGGTTGGGGGAGCCAAGTGTACCTGCTTTTGCTGAGAAGCCATGGGCTACCAAGAGTTCCTTGGACCCCCATACAGATCTGGAACTGTAGTGGAGCAGACTACTGGTAAGCTTCTTGTAAATCCAACCCACCTCTGCTAATCTCTGTGGGTAACCAAACCGACTACCACCACCACCATTAGCCACTTCCCACTCCCTTTGAACATGAGCTGCCCCAATCTCTGACCCCAACACAATGGTGTCACTCTTGGCTCCCTGTACCTTGTGAAACACACATAAAGCATCCAACCCTGCAAACTCAAGGACACAGATGTATTCAGAACTGACTGGGCCTTGGTAACACTCTACCCTCCAACCTGCAGAAAATGTTCCCCAACTCCTTGGCCAATACCAGTCACTGCAGGCCCTGGAAATTGCCATGCACACCCCTCCAGTTCACACCACTCATTGTGGTTCTGATTTCCATTATC